>JASAND010012549.1:0-108419 GCA_030248195.1 Trissonchulus latispiculum
CTGTAAACTTGAGCTGTTAGGTTTATCTTTGAGGCTTTGAGCTAGAAAAATAGAGAAAGGGTTTGGAAGAGTAGAAGAGGATGAGAGGTATTTGATTACATAATCGGGTTTCGGCCAGGGCTGTTAATGGATTTCAGCTTGGGAATTGAAAATGAGATGGTATATATGGTTGGCATAAAAGAGCTGTGGAGGGGGGGCGGACCGGAATTTCATTTTTGGAAAAAGGATTCCAATTTCTATGCGGCTTTTTTTCTGTTTTTTGAAGAATTTTGGCATTTGGTGTTTTTAATTAAGCATTACCATCATAGGGAAAGGGTTTTTTCTATGTGTCCCATGCTATACTTGCTATATAAAGTATATGCGGTTGCCTTTTTTGTTTAAAAGCGAAAAATATACCTTTAAAGCGTTGCTTTAGTCTGTGGTTTTAAGTTCCAGGTTTTGAGGGAAGGTTTGGACTTGCAACTAGAATCTCTGTAGTGTTCTTTGCTTTCATTTCCACAGTTGCTTGTAGTTCACAGATTCAAAGATCACAAGTATATATATAAGAAAGCTAAAGTAAACTTCTTTCCATTACGCCTTTTTGACTTGTGCACTAAAGTTAGCTTCATTTTGTATGCCGTTCTCCTACCACACTTTGCTTTGAAACTGTTTTTTTAATTTTTTGCTGACTCAGCTCATCTGGAGAGTTTTCAATCCTATTCTCATTAAAATTTTCACATTCTCCGTTTTTCTTAAGGTGCTGGTTTCCTTTCGGGTATTTTTGACTCATACGGCTTTAATCCTTTACGTAAACAGCTAAAACTTGCGAAATAACCTATTTCCGTGCTCTTTAACATTCTGGGACCAGTCCCGCATTTTTAGTCCAAAAGATAAGAAAGTTTTGGTTTTTGGTCTTAGCCTTCCAGTAAGTAGACCAGACACCGGATTGGTTGCTATGGCTGGAAAGAGGACACCAAACTGAACATTTTTGCTTTTACAACCTTTGAGCTATCTCCAGTGGTTAAGCCAGTATGAGCAAAAAACCATTTTGAGGGTCAAGAAATGGCCATTTTCGAGGAAATCAGTTTTTTCAAAATTACTGCCAAACCTTACGAACAATTTTCGTCCATTTATACTCAATCGATAGAGCGCCCAAATGCACATTTTATGAATCCCTATTAGCCGGACTTTATTGCTTTCAGCTAGAGATTTGGCCGGAAAACCATTTTGGCAAAACTGCGGTTATTTTGTTTTAAACATCGATTTCTCAAAACCTACCCGACAGATTCCGGAGATTTTCGCCAGAATGGAAATTCGTACTACTGCGGAGGGATGTTTTTCTTGGTTTTGGCTAAAACGTTCATAGTTTTGAGAAAATTTAGTGTAAAGTTTAAAAATTTAGTGTCTCCGTGCATTTTACGAATTTTCTCAAACGTGAAGCGACACTGAGCGAAACCCAAAAAAACGCCCCTCGGCCCATATGTCCTCTGTATGATAGCGCACAAAGAAATTTTGTCTGGTTCCGCATTTTTGAAAAATCGATGTTCGAAAATTTTTGGTCTATATTTAGCAGTTATGTCAGAAAATTTTGGCTAATTTTTGCTGATTTTGCAAGTTTCGTAAGCAGATGTGTGTGTCCTGATTATAAGCTGTAAAACGATGTGAAAAGCTCTTTCCAACTCCCAAAATTGCAGAAGCTATAGCGTTTTAAAAAATCACCACAAATGCACTGCACAAAAGGATACCACCACCTTAATACGTATTACCAAGAGTACATAATAATAATAATAATAAGAGGGTGTCACTAGGCACACTCTATGTTATCAGAGCAAAAACTTTGCTCTGCTCGCTAACGGCCCACCCCCTCCCCGCAAATCAGACCTTAGTGACCCCCCCCCCGGAAATCAGTACCTAGTCGAAACGGGGGTACGCCCACTCGCTCTATGTTTATGTGCTTAAGCTCGAAAACACAAGCAGTGCGTGCGCGAATTTTGTGCCTGCTTCGAGCTTTAGAACACAAGCATAGCGCACAAAATTCTTTGAAGTGAAGGCTCTAATTTACGGGGGGGGGGCACCGTTAGCGAGCAGAGCTTAGGTTTTGCTCTGATAACAGAGAGTGTGCCTGTTGGCACACTCTTATATATATTATGTACTCTTGGTATTACGTATAGAATTCCGTAGCTAAGTGTGGGCGATTAAGCTTACAGGAATTATTCAATCCATTCTTTTACGTAACTCCTTCAGGTTTCTTCCAAACTCAAAAATGCCCCTCCTTCCAGCAATTTAGAGTTTTTTATACGTACATATTCTTAAACATGGTCTGGGTCCGGGTCGCCAATGTTAGCTACATATAAATATATACTTTTTAAATAAAGTATATATGCATTTAGAATATATAATATAGAATGTTTAATATATGTATATATACATATGTTTATGAAGATGGGGCTGAACTTTCCGCCTAGTTATATACGTACCTATGTTTCATTTTTCCAGTAGTTTCACAATTCTTCCTTTCTTTCTTGCTTGGTGAGTGGAGGAGTGCGTGAGTAAATTAGCATGGGAATATAAAATGATAGATGCTTTTTAGCATAATTCTCCGCTCCTTTCATTGCTCAGATGTTGAGCCGGCGAAAACCTTTAATTTTTCACACCTTTGGGCTTTTGGCTTTCACACTTGCTTATATACCTACCTATATACCTCGATACCTCTCATCAGCCAACTAGATAGTAGATAGATGGATAAAGGCTTAAAGCTAATTATAGGCTCTTTTCATTCTCACTATACCACGTTCGTATCGAAATTGTGTTTTTGTGATGACCTATTTTTGTCCACTTCAGCAAACATTATATTAGACGTTATATATATATATACGTAACGTACGTATATATTAGGGGTTTAAAGTTTTAAGTGTGAAAGTTGGTGGTTTTTCGTATACTAGTAGGCTTTCTACAATAAATTCCTTTAGCCTAAATCCGGACCTTCCTAGCCCCAGAACTCAGGTTTTTAAAAATTTGGCTCCGCCGTGAGTCGAACCACGGACCACCAGGGCCTGCAGTCGGACGTGCTACCCACTACACCACGGAGCCAGGCGAAATGAACGAGCACTATACTTCTATAATATCATTGATACTCTCAGTATATACAGATTATTTAAGACGTTCCAAGATACTTTTCCGAATGGTGAGCTTAAATTAAACATATGTACGACTATATAATAAATGAATAAATGAAAAACAACTTTTTCTATTGAATTTGGTCCAGTCAGTAGCACAATCAACTGCTCTTGAGTACGTATTTTCATTTCGAGAATTCTTCTCCCTTCCCCCTCCGACTTTCCTCTTCCTGGAATTTCAATAACTAAAAAAATAGAAACAACGACAGTAATCTCCAATATTTGATGTGATGTGACTCCTTTTGTAGGTATATTTTCCATGTTGTTTTTGCTTGGTTGGGCCGGAAAAACTTCCTTTTAAGATCATTATAACACGTACCGGATGTAACCGCTTTTTTAATTCTTCTAAGTAGTCAAAAAGAGAGAGCTATATACATACACATGCCCTGTGAGAAACTGTGTTATTGGCGTAACTAATTCATTTATAGTGTCTACTTCTACCAACACCATAGTGACTATTGCTAACTCAATCTTTCTCTGTTATAAATTTGTATGTACGTATTTATTGTGTTCTAAGCTACTCCTTTAGTTAGCTGTGTTTTATCTACGTATTGTGTGCATCTATATTGAGGTATACATAATTTTCATGATGGCAACTTTTTCCATCTTGATTAAATGATAATTTGCAGGTTTAACAGCTCTCCCTCCGTTGGTTTTGCTAAATCCTGGTCTGACACTGTGGGGGGAAAATCGAAAATCTAGTGGGACTGTCCACCGATAAACTGTAGTTAAAGTGTTAAACCATTTGGTTTGGCTTGGCAATGTTTCAGCGAGCGATGCAAACTCTAACAGAGAGAATGGAGAAAGGTGCTATCCAGTGTACAAATTTTCCAAATTTTAGTACAGCCATGCCGTTATTTTGAGGGGAAGGAAAGAAAATGAAAAATTTTCTTTAAATAAGGAAAAAGAAAAAGAAAATGCTCCTTGAATATCATAATTTGATTTATGAGTTCTTGTTGTGTTAGGCATAAACTATTGGCAACAACTGCTGTTTATCACCTATGCTTTGTGTACACACTTCGACCTTTAGCCTTTAGAGCTGTCCACTTTCAACCTGTGCCACTAAAATTTTCTCCTTTACCAAGAAAAAATTAAGATGAAAGAAAAAAATTTAAAGAAAATTTTGTCCCCCTCAATAACGACATGGCTGTATTTTTTAGCTGTTCCGCATTTACATATATGCAATTTTTTACATTCCTAACATTAGCTACGCCATCCATACGTAGTGTATACGCCTTAATGGTTAGAATACGGAGTTTTCGAATGCGAAAAATCCGATTTCAGCATTGTCATTTCTTTTTTCTTCTTGGAGATTTTCCCCTTTCTGATATCGACAGTTGGTTTCCTTGTATTATATTTACGTAACGTATGACAGAACACAATTAAACGATATACTGGTTGATTAGGTTGTAGCTATTCTACGGAATTTTGTGTGTAATATATATATATATACTAATTTATTTATTATCAGGTAGGCATGTAATTAGTGTTTTGTCTCTTTCTGTCGAAACTGAAACAGAATAGAGAGATAGAGTTTGCAAGGCAATCTAATGTTAACATTAGTCTTCTAACCCATTTATCTGGTACATTGTTATGGGTAGTGGGAGTTAGGGCTTGTGCTGGGTGCTGGGTGTCTGATTTAATTAGCACCCTCGTGGGCAAGTTTCAAACCTAATTCGTAGGTATATCCTTTCAAGAAATGTGTATATGTGAATATATGTGCGTATGTAAAAAGTTTCATAGTTTCTTTCTGAAGTTTAAGTTTTACATATATACTTGGCTGTGTATGCACAGATTTCTTTCATTTCTAAAGTTTGATTTACTCACTTAATTTTTCTGGGCTAGAGCCCAGAGATAGTCTATTTAAATTAATCCTTCCCATGTATATACATTGGTATTTTTTTAAAAAGTTATAAGGCTTTTTATCTTCAGTTTTTTCTCCTTTCTAGGATATATACATGGGACACGTAGGGTACCCAGCTGTTATGCAGGAATGAATTATTAAGCTAAGAACTGAAATGTCATTTTTATCTCGGTTTTTTCTTCCCTAACCTTATCCTATCATGCCCTCAATTTGGTGTTAACTAAATTTTAATTTTAATTTCACGAATTTGATTATTTCATTCAATTTGTTTCTAATCCTATTATATATATATATATATATAATCTGTTCTAGAAAGAGCTCCTATTTATTAAAATACGTAGTTACAGAGTTTCTTAAGATTACAGTATCCAAGTATTCGCTACTGCAAGAGTACATAGTACATAAGAGTATAACAAGCGTCATACGCTATGTATTATCAGCTCGCTACGCTATCGGGTGGCGCCCCCCCCCCCCATAAAGCAGACCCCCTTATCAAAGCAAATTCTCGCGCTATGCTTGCACGCTGAAGCTCGAAAACACAACTATATAGTCAGTTGGTCCAAGTGCGTCTGTTGCGTGCAAGCATAGTGGGCGAATTTCTTTTGTCAATTTATGGGAGGGGGGGGGGTCAGCGGATAGCGCGCTTCGGATGTAGCGAGCTGGGGCCCGTTGCATAAAAATGATAAGTTATAAGTTCATAAGTTAATAAGTTCATAAGTTAATATGTCATATACAATAAGTCGAGGTGTTACATAAAATTTTATTGTAATAAGCGATTATTTCATAAGTAAATCTGAATTATAATAAGCGAAAAGTCATAAGCTCAACTGAAATGGCAACTAAAAGTCATAAGTTCAGCTAAAATAGCTGTCTACTTATTGCAAATATGTTTCAGTTCTACGAAGAGCAATACAATTAGTTTATGGGAAGATAAACGAAAAAGTTTAGCAAACAAAAGCCTTATTATTAAGAATTGAGATAAAATTTCATTGTGTAAATTGTTAACTCAAATAATGACGGACCATATGCTTTTTTGGTTCAGCAATTTTTAGAGCATTGTTTATGTGGTAACGGAATGTGGAATTTGCTTCGTTGCTATTGCATCGTTAAGATTTCGGTCTTGGCACTTTTTATTTTCAACTTTACGCTACTAATAAAGCACAAAAACAGTAATTCTTTAAAGGAGAGTACTTTGAGCATTTCTACCAGTATTGCAACCGTTCGGAAAAGCCTAAATTTACCGTTTTCTGTACATTTGTTGCTATAAAATTAATACAATAAAACTTGAAATTTTATTGCAAATTCGCTTATTTTAATAAGCGACTTTTCATAAGTTAATAGTTATTGCCAAATTTTATGCAACGCTCGCTTATGAAATTTACTTATTTTAATTCCAAAATCGCTTATTTTAATAAGTCGCTTATGACTTATTTGGTTATGACTTTTATGCAACGCAAATTCGCTTATTGTATATGACTTATTGGACTTATTAACTTATTGTAATTTTTATGCAACGGGCCCGGTAATATATTAGCATATAACGCATCTCTTAGAAAATATGTGTAAAATTTTGTATACATGTTTTAAATATGACATTCTATCATTTATGTTATGCGCATACTTATTATTTTGTGTCTGTTTTTTTAATTTTTTCTTTTTCCTTATTTTAGCGGAATCATTCCCTGTTTGGTAACATTATGCAGGCCATACATCATCATCATCATTCAGGCGGCGGGGGTGCTGGTCGCTCTGGGCTGGGTAGCGCTGCGGGGGGCGGACCACCCACACTTCAAACGGACCGCCTTTTGCCTTATCATGAGGTCAATCATCACAACCGGCTGACCCCCTCAAATTCCCTTTCCCCGGCTCCCTCCCCCCGAAATCATCGCCAAAAGGTCTCTCCCACCAGCTCGGTGCCCATTTCTGATGATGACTACCTGAATGCCGTTGGGAATCATTACTCCGCCTCCCAGCATCACAATAACAATAATCATTCGCCACTGATTGTGGCCAACAATGTGCCGCCCCCCGTTTCCTC
The DNA here is from genome assembly GCA_030248195.1 of Trissonchulus latispiculum. Classification (NCBI taxonomy): domain Eukaryota; kingdom Metazoa; phylum Nematoda; class Enoplea; order Enoplida; family Ironidae; genus Trissonchulus; species Trissonchulus latispiculum. The sequence goes on from JASAND010012549.1 coordinate 7,058, forward strand.
CTATACCCCCCGAAAACTGCCCCTTCCACCGGTGAAAACGCCACGAAATGCGTACGTACTTATGTCTGTAGTACTGTGTGTTGTGTAGTTTTGTTCAGCATATTAGTATATTATACTTGTACAATAGTGGGTTGAGTTGGCAAAGCGCTCCTGTTATAGCGATAGGTCGCAGGTTCAAATCTCACCCACCGGTAAATAATTATTATATATAGACGTATGAAGTCGGTTGTTGCCTAGGTTAAGGTTAAGGTGATGCCGATATGATATGAATTTCAATTTTTCATTCCATCAGTACTTACTTAAAGTCAGAATTGTTGAATCAAACTTGTACCCGAATATTAGCGAGAAGAGGACTTGTGACGGCTGAGAATTTACACGCTGTGAGTATTCAATAAATCATAGGTTATTGATCTTTCGATTGATTGATTGATTGATTGATTGATTGACTATTATAGATATCTTGATCAGGATGGTATGCTGGAGATCGATCGACAGCGTCACATCTCTGGTCAGTATGGCTCAGATGAGGAGGACGACTCCCTTCACCAGGAGGCGCCCCACCACGGCTACCGCCTGCGACCCCCCGACGGGAGTGGTGCGCAGATGCCAAAAAAGAGTGTCCTCTTTGTCTACAGGAAGTATGTATGTTGGATTTGACCTGCTGGTGACGTTTGTTTGCCTAAGTGCTAAAGATTGATGTAGCAGAAGCAGACATAGGAAAGATTGATAAGCCTGATATGGGGGTTCAGCTGATGGCCCGCTGTTGTAGTGGTTTGGTTGAGCATGTTTGATTTCGAAGCAGAAGGGTTCCTCCTTCTCTCCTAGGTCCTAGTTCCGTCGGTGCAAGGGTGCGTGCCTGACGCCTCCCTCGGCTTATCGCTTCTTGGTCCACCAACCCTGGTAGAAGTCAAGTCAAGTCAAGTCGTTTATAGCGGCTCACAAAAACAGTAACAAGGTTATGACAGTATCCCTAGTGCCGATGTTCCTATGTTAGATAGAAACTCCGCCGACCTTTATTTCAGGCCATGTGGCAGAAGACGTGTTAGTAGCAACAGATTAATACATAACGAAACTGGTACATATATTTATATGTAAATATAAGAAAATTTGAGCATATACGTACAAAAACGAATGATGCAAATGAGTAGAGAGCACAGGAGTTAATTTAGTTCCCTGAACGCGCGCCCTCGGATGAAATTCCATAAAAGCTGTTCCATGTTTTTATATTTCGATTTGAAACTTCTGAACGAGATGAACTCGTTAGGTGATTCAAAACTTTCGGATGGTAAGAATTCTAAACATTAACCACCTATTAAAAAAGAAAGATTGAGCATGTACAGTACTACAGACTTTTCCTGAGAGCTTGTATGGGTGACCTCTAGTCCCAATGTGGGGAGCATAAGTAAAATAGACATCAAATAAGCCACGAATATAGCCGAAAACAATATTATACATTAAGTCTAAGTCAAATAATATCCGCCTAAGTTCGAGTGACAGCAGTTTGCATATGTCAAGCATATGCAGAAGTGCTACAATATAGTTAGTAATTGAGTTTCCGTCGTCGCACCAAGGGTGGATGGTAGGCCACAGAAAAGGTATGTGTATAGTATGGGAACTTTCGCACCCCCGATAATTGTTTCGAGTTTCTTCTTCTGCACTATAGGTTTGTTGTGCAATTGCTCGTTTGCAGTTATGTTGAAATTCGGTTGCGAAATTTGGAAAAACTAGCTGCGAAATCGGTCTGTTTCATTCCTTTGTTCTCTTCTTTATTTTCAGCATCCCTGAAGACGAAGATCCCGACAGCCAATACTATGAACGTGGTGATGTGAGCCCTTCCCTCCTGCCCGGCCGAGAAGGGGGTCCCCTGGGGCCACCTCCCTACAACGGAGAGGCTGTGGGCGGCGGTAGCCCTTGGCGAGGGGGTCGGCCCTCTCGTCGTGCTCACTCTGGTCTACGTGCCTCCTTTCGACGTCTTTCTTCCATGATCACGGGCCCTGGGGGTGGAGGCTCCTCCACGGGGGGTCCTGGGGGTCACCCGCTCTCGGCCCCTGGGGGTCGTCACCTCCCCCCTCACCCCTCTGCCCGGCGACCCCATCCCTCACGTGACCCGCACCCGGACGATTCCCAACAGTATCATGGCCTTGAACGCATTGCCACACCGTTGAGACTGGCACAGTCACAGGTGGGTTGGAGTTCAGAATTTAATTAATTAATTTATTTTTATTTATTTATTTATTTATTTTTATTTATTGAAATGTGATGGTTCATGAATTAATTTAGGGGGTGGTTAATCATGGTAAATTAATTGAGTTCTGCTCCTTTCAATCAAAAGAATTCCTCTAATAGAGTTTTGTTGGGCTTTAAGAGAGAGCTAGAACCTACCCTTTGTTGTAACAAGCTAGATATTACTGGTTTAGCCTGCTGGATGATATACATATCAAATTTGTATACGTATTTTTTGTTATAGTCCAGGAAAATCAACTGTACTCCTTCTGTACTGTATATACGTACTGTATGCTTATATTTTAGGTGATGGCTGTAGCGGGTATCTCTCTACAGGATGACTATCTACCTAGACCGGGTACTGGTGGTGGTCGTGCTCGTGGTTACGATCCCGACTCCCCCTCCGAATCTCCCTTGGCTGATCGACCTACTTATGGTACGTACTGACAGCCTACTGTAGTAGCTCAGTTGGTAAAGCACATGGAGCGCAAAGCCGAGGGTCCTGGGTTCGATTCCCACCTCTGTCGTGTTCATTTAGTATTTTTCTTTTAACGTTTTTTTTCTGATTTTCTTTTCTGTCATTTTCAGGCATGTTATTTGTTGATGTTAGATAAGATGTATCACTGCGTGTAGATTAGCTAAATTACAATTCTGTCAAGAGTACATAATACATAAGAGTATGACACTAGACTTGTTGAGAGCAAGAACTATGCTCTGCACGCTAATCATTGGGAGTGTTGCTGTTTCAGAGGAATATCAGAGAGGTGGTTTCCAGGACCCGGAGCCCTACCGGCCGGCTCCTCCCGGCGAAGGCGTTCGTCTCCCCCTCTCTCATCGACATCCCGGCATCCATCCGCCGCCGCCCGCCTACCAGACCCTTCCGCCGCAGCTCACTCTGGCCGATAGAATCGTTGGACGGGTCAGTTGACTGACTCAAACAGAGGACATAATAATGATTAAGAGTGTGACAAGCGTCTAGTCTAGTCTAGTTTAGTTTTCCTTGTTTGTGTTTTTATGTTACTAAAAATTAAGCGGTTCTGCTGATCGTCGATAGAAACACGTTACGAATAACTGGCTGAAAATTAGCTAGATTTAGCTTGCAAAACTTGATTTGGCAAAAATTGGTTTCCATGTTTGACTGACCCCGTTCTGGTACTCATAACATATGATAATGATATTTCCCTTGTATCTACATCTATATCTGTATTTATCTATAACTGTTTAGGTGCTAGAGGACCGAGGTCTAGGCATGTACGCGGATCCCAGCCTAATTCGTGTGGCTCAACGGGAGATCGCCGAAGCCTACAACCTCACCCCGGAAGAGCTGAACCAGGCAGCCCATGAGCTGATCCGCGCCTCACCGCAGCACTACGAGCATCTAGGCGGGGTGGCGCCGGGCGAAATTCAGGACTATAACCAGTACTCCAGCCGGGGTCTGCTGAAACGCCGCACCCTGGACGGAGATGACGATTACCTGGTGGACACATCGCCCCCGCCCTCCCCTGACCTCCTGCCCCCGCCGGGGGTCGATGACGAGGATGAGGATACGACCCCCTACTTAACAGCGGCTCCCTACCCGCCTGACCAGCCGCCCCCCTCCGCTCGACTGCCGTCGGCACATCATATACCGCCCCCGCACCCTGTTTCGGATGACTATATGTTTGTCACATCCTTATAGCACCAAATATATTGATATATGACAGTTTGAAGAATTCTTTTACAGAGTCTCTATTTTGTTTCCTTTTTCTTTCTTTTCCTGTGATTGTTTCTTTCTTTTTCCTTTTCTTTTTCATTTCCTATGTGTATTTTTTGAACATTTTAATTCTGTATGATTAATTGCCTCGAATTTTGATAATTACTTACGTATTAGTCGACCATCTCCTATCTTCAGTTTTATCATATTTTTTTAAATTTTTCTTTTTCCTAAATTTCGGATTCTCATTCTCTTCTAGTCGTTTGTTTCACCTATATTAAGGCAGATCTGGATTGTAAAAACCAAAACGATCTCCGGAAATTTAAATTCATACTGAAATTTTGTAAGTAAGTTTCCTCTGTTTTATTAGCTTTATTTTTCTGGTCATTTTATTGTCTTTTGTACAACACTTTTGTCACCTCAAACATCTCTAAGTCATACTATATTCACCTAACTGTGCTGCTAACAATCATGTAGTTGTTTTTTTAAAGTTGTATATATATTTTGTTTTGTTTCGAACTTTTCTGTTTTAGTTTTGAAAGCCGCTAATGACTAACCCATTGTGATGTTTTAGCTAGTCTTTACGTTACTGCAACGCCCTTTGTGCCTACTTTTGTGTGACCATTTCATGCTGAATATGCTCTCAGTTTTGTATCTTGACTGCTGAATTTTGGTGTAGTCGGTTCCGTTTAGAATTTTTAAATTAAATATTGGAAGCATAAATTTATTGTTTACTGCTTTAATAATGTTGAAAAATTTGGTAGACTACATTTTTAATTCAGTGGTGTCTGACTGAAGATTCTGTATCTGTATATTAAAAGTTGAGTACATGTTTATGTTTAGAGATTTCATTATTTTGCAAGACGTGCATTTATCATTGCAGTGAGTTTTGTGCAATATTTTGGTAGTTTTGGTTGCCAATAAATAACAAAGAAGTTGTCCGTTTCTAGAGATAGGTTGCTTAAGGTGCTGGTATCGTTTTGTGTAAATTTGACCCTATAGGCTATAATTCTTTATGAAAGTGGATGAAACTTTCCAAATATACTATTTCGGTGCTCTTTAACATTCTGGGACCAGTCCCGGATTTTTAGGTGTAAAGATAAGAAAGTTTTGGTTTTTGCCCATATTCTCTCAGTACATGGCCGCTACACCGGATTGGTTGTTATGGCTGGAAGGAGGGCACCAAAATGAATATTTTTGCTTTGACAACTTTTGAGCTACCTCTAGTGGTTAAGGCAGTATAATCCAAAAACGATTTTTGGGGTCAAAAATAGCCATTTTTGAAGAAATCAGTTTTTTCAAAATTACTGCCAAATCTTACTCACAATTTCGGCTTATTTATACTCAATCGATACATCGTCCAATTACGCATTTTACCAATACCAATTCGCTGGAATTCGTTGCTTTAAGCTAGAGAATTCGCCGAAAAACCATTTTGGCAAAATTGCGAATATTTTGTTTTGAACATTGATTTCTCAAAAACTACCAAATAGATTCGCGTGGTTTTTGGCAGAATGAAAATTCGCCCTATTGCGGAGGGACATTTTCTTGGTTTGAGCTAAAACATCTCCAGTTGTGAGAAAACTGAATAGTGCGAAATTTCGTGTCATCGCGCACTTGCCGGATTTTCCGGAGTACTGAGACTTGTTGAGCCAAATCCAAAAAATGTCCCTCGGCCCACATGTCCTTCATATCATGGCACAAGAAGAAATTTTGGCCGATTCTCAGTTTTGAGAAATCGATGTTCGAAAATTTTTGGTCTTATTCAGTCAGTCAGGTGTCAGCATGTCGGAAATTTTTTGCTATTTTTTCCAATTTTGCTAGTTTCATAAGCTCATGTTAATGTACAGATTATAAGCTTTAAAACGATGTATAAAACTCTTTCCAACTCCCAAAATTGGGAAAGTTATAGCGTTTCGAAAAATCACCACAAAAGCACTGCACAAAAGGATACCAGCACCTTAAGGTGGTGTCTATACATGTCAGGAGGGGAAAGTTTGGGAGGCGGTGAACCGGCTTCCAGATTTTTCAGGTTGTTTGCCCAAACTTTTCTACTACTTTGATAGCATTCTTATAGTCAATCAGGTATGCTAATCGGTCTTTTTCGGGCTGGATAGGTTTTCGCTCAGTCGCCGAACAGCTAACGACTAAGCTGCTATTTACTGCTGAGACTTTGTTAAATCCTTTTAATCCTGTACGCGAAAAGCAGTGAGTTAATTTTAACTCTTTTAGCTCGTTTAGCTCTGTGCGCAAAAAGACCCGAAGACTCCGGAATAGGCAAAAATATGCTAACACTAGCCAACGAGAAATCTTTTGCATCGCATTTCCCATTCATTCCTGTACACTTACTACTATAAGAAAATTAACTGGCGTTTGTTGGTCGCGCCTAGGGCTGTGCCGTTGGCCCGGCCCGACCTGGCGTACCGGGCCGGGGCCGGGCCGGGCCCGGCCCCAAGCCCCGGGCCCGCATCAAGGCCCCGGCCCGGCCCGGGCCCGCGGCCCGCTTCACGGCCCGGCCCGGGCCCAGAGCCCGCTTCACGGCCCCGCCCCTTCCCGGAGCTCTTTTCACGGTCCGGCCCGGGCCCGGAGTCCGTTTTACGGTTCCGCGACCCGGTCCGGGTTCGGGGCCCGCTACACGGCCTGAACCCGCCGACCTGGGCCTGTTAGCGGCCCGAGCTGTGATGTGCTCTAACCAGGTATTATATGTATTGAAATTCCTCGACTTTGAGCGGTTTTTCTAAAACCACAGTAACAGTCATGCATAGAGACTAATTTAGACACTGTCACAATCCCAAATTTACCTCTGGATTTCGCAGCATTACCAATAATTAAGAAACGCTAACAGGTGATGTAAAAACAAAACAACCGGGAAGGAATGAAACTTCGCCAATTATCTTGGAACGAACTTCCAAAATTATCCCAAGTCTCACAACAACGGGTCGCTGAAATCCTGGAAGCTTTGAAATTGCTTGACCACAAGATAACTGTAGTAAGCATTGAGGCATCTGGCAGTAAAGCATCTGGCAAGTTTTGCTTCTGTTGTATACATGGCTGGCTGCTGATTTCTCAACAGGGTGAGAAAACGATTCAATGCTCAACTGAGCTTTGTATATAAGTCTTTAGCCTTTGGCCGCAATGTCTAAGGAAGTAAACACGAGCATTGCATTGAAACCTATGTGCTAACATATTGATTGTGTATTAATGTGCATATATAACATACCTACGTGTATGTACATGTATGTGCAAACATTACACGCACAAATGAATTGCAGCTTAAGAAACCGACGGCCCCGTCGGCCCGGCAGGCCCCACGGGCCTTGAAGCGGGCCGGGCTTTGCAGGGTAGACGGGCCGGGCCCGGGCCGGGCCGCACTCTATAAAATCGGGGCCGGGCCGGCCCGGGGCCGGCCCCGGCCCGGGCCCGGCCCAGGCCCCAGGCCCGCTTCACGGCCCCCGTCACAGCCCTAGTCGCGCCCGGCCGGCTAACAAAACTAACATATCTACAGAGAAAACAAATCCTATTTCCTAACAATTCCAAATTTTATTTAGACATTTTTGTCTTTTCCAGATAGGCTTTCTCTTCCAACAGTTTTCTGGCGGCATCAATACTGTTTCCTTCTAAAATCATTGACAAATTACATGCCACAATGACGACAAATTTGATTGAAGTACTTTAATTAATATTAATTTGTAATTAGTAATTTGACGCACAGGCACAGGTACAAAGATATATGCCTTATCATAAAGCCAGGCCGCACGTACGTACCGCAGTTATCCTCGTCGGCATAGTTAAGGCAGTCAAAGACCCCGTCACAAACTTTGTCCACTGAAATACACTGGCTGGATTCTGGACACTGGAAGCGATTACCCATACATTTTGGAAATGCTAAAATGATTGAAAAATCAAATCTGCTTTCAGGTCAGTGCAGGGTAAGAGCAGGCTGTCCTATTGAAGTGGAATATTTTTCGTTCTGTACCGTCGCTGTTACGCAATGCAAAAGTCCATGCACTACATTGCTTCGTAATATTAAGAATTTATAACAGGAACGGTAAGACGCGCAGCGCTTCCTAATGTATTAAGCTTGCAATATGCTCGAAACATTAAGGCCGAAATCTTGGGGGGGGACTTCTCAGCCTATAAACATGCTGTGTTAGTATGCTACTTGGTCAGTGATGTTCAGATTTTATGGTACTTTCAGTCGCGTTACGATTACTTTGGATAGTTGTAGTGATTAGTTACGTACGGCATCCCTCTTCATCAGCATAATTCATACAGTCAATGACGCCATCGCATCGTCGACTGTTGGATATACACTGGATACTGTTTCTGCATCTGTAGCCTCCACCTGGACACTGCGGAAAACCTAAATTTCTATAGATTCATGGATTTGTATCAAAAATAAAAAATGTATCAGACACAAAATCTGTAAGGCCTCCAATGAACTAAATACACGGCGTAACCTCATAAAACCACATATTTTCGGAATCCTTGCAGCGAGACGAACATTTTTATAAAATTTAAAATTTTCTAAAATTTCAAAAAATTTTAAAATATCGGTTTTTCGGGGAATTTTTTCGGACCGTTCAAGCTATTCAGCTCATTCTTTCAGAAAACTTTTCCCATCCGAAGACGTATCGATTGACACAAGAACGAAAAAATCGGTTGAGAAATAAGCATTTTATTCCAAAAATTCAATTTTCCATTTTCTTTGAAGTTTGCCACTTTTTGCAGATTTGACTGGTTATTACTCGCGACTCGCTCAAGGGAAAATTTTTTCGATTAGATTTTCAGAACCGCCTGGGCGTCCGCTTGCACCTGACATGTGTGGTATTTCAAATTTTGAAAGTAGATTTTTTGAAAAATACTTTTTGACCAAAAATTTCAGTAAAGCAAATTTAGCGAAAAGTAAGTAAAAATAACACAATCATAAAGTTCAAGCTGAGCTGAATCCAACGATATAAAGGTTTTGTTGTTACGACTTATATTGCACCAGCAACGAATTTTTAAACAATATCCCTTATTTCAGCTGGTTTTGCTTAGTTTACACTGCTTCAGTCAAATCACGACGGCAACATCAAAGAGAGCCAAAAACTTTTTACGAAAATCGACTTTCAAACTTTGAAATACCACACAAATCAGGTGAAAACGGACGCCTAAGCGGTTCTTCTGTCAATCGATGCGATGGGGAAGGGAAAACGTTTCTGAAAGAATGAGCTGAATAGCTTGAACGGTCCGAAAAAATTCCCCGAAAAACCGATATTTTAAATTTTATAAAAATGTTCGTCTCGCTGCAAGGATTCCGAAAATGTGGTTTTATGGGGTTTCGCCGTATATTTAGTTCACTGGATGCCTTATAGATTTTGTACACACATTTTTGTGTCAGACTTGAGAATAGTTTAGTTTGTTCTGCAATACTTTTTAGACCTAAAATTTAAATAAGGTCTTGAAAACTCAAGCAAAATGCGATTTTGATAATTTGTTACAGAGGCATCCTACACAAAAGACGTGAGTTGATTAGAACCTTTTCGGTACGGATCCTTCCGATGGTTTTTCGATTCAATTTCTCGATTGATAGAATATTGCGTACACTAAGCTTATAAAAACCGACATGAAAATGTATCAGCATGACTTAAAATCGATTTCCTGAGAAAATTCTAATAAACTGGCGTGGCCGCCCGGCCTGAAACGGCCGATTGCACCTATTGGCAGGCCGGCCGTTTTCCAAAAGGCCGGTCAACAACACTACTGGCCATACATACCAAGTTTACACTACTGCTCCAAAATTACTACAAATAGTAGGCTAGTGAGTTGTAATATGAATTTAAACAATTGCTGTAATCTAATCCTATAATACAAGCTAACGCATGTCATTATTCTGCCTGGCGCTAACTCGAGGACGTGGGTATACTCACCAAAAACGGAACCCGCTGCAGCTAATGCTACTACTAATAAACTGAACAGCATTCCGACCGAAGGCGGTGTAACGGCTTAGGACAAGACAGCTATTTCAGTAGTCGAAACGAACGCCTATTATATAGGTAGAACCCTGTGACTAAATCAAAATCATTTAATTTCGTCACATGCAATGACTATTCCGTTATCTACTGTTTTCAGGCCTACACAGAAATTTGCCACATTTAGTACGTTTTCCAGTTGTAACCAGTGTGCGTTTCCATATTGCGTACGTCGCTTACGCAGACAAAACCGATTTCCACTAACATAAAAAATTGTGCAATCGTTGGTATTAATAACTCATGATAAACTACAAAAGCGCTCCTAGGCTACCAATACGCTTAATTCTAACCAACTAGTTTACGTCAAGATTTATTGTGTGTGCAAAATAAATAAATATACTACAAACATAACAATGATACAAAGAACTGCCAACTTCTAAGCAGTAAAGCAAACGTGTATATCACATAATCAACAGTCAATGGTATGAAAAATTAATTAAAAAATCCAACACTAATGACATTAACGAAATTATATTAAAAACAACGAGATTAACATCAGCAACACTAACAACTCAAAAACCTTACATCCTTCGGACACTAGGTTGCCTCAAAACCACCAATTCAAGTTCCAGTCAAATTACAATCGAGAAATCACAATTTAGACAAGTAGTTTTACGTTACAACAAAATCAACTATGTATACGAATACTACATCCACTTAGAATGATATAAAATCAAACCACAACAGAAATTTGAAAAAATATATAATATCTAGCACAAGCAAACAAACTACATATACGTATATATGTTACGTACAAAACCCGAAATCGTACAAACCTAGTTTTGTATGGGTCATTTTGTACAAAACTAGAATTGTATGGCCTCCGTCGTACAATTCCAGTTTTGTATGGTCTCCCTCGTACAATTCTAGTTTTGTATGGCTCTGACCGTACAATTCTAGTTTTGGACGTACAAAACTGTTTCAAAAATTTGACAGATATATACTTCACTTCCTTTCAGTATTTTTATAGTCTGTCTGTGTGTACTTATATTTTAATTCTTAAAATTTATTTTTTCTTTTGAGTTTGATCACACACTGTATTCAACGAAATGTGAGCTAACTAATTGAGAACAAATCATCACCCGTCACCCTTCTCGACAGATTCATTGGTTACTATTTCTGACTAACGAATCAATCTCGTTTGTGAGAAAGGTATATAAAGCCTAAATTGCAACCTTCAGTTAATTATAAAAGGATATACAGGGGTACGGTCCCAGCGTAAAATTTCCGTCCCCTGTAAAATTTAAACAAAATGTTAATTTAAATTAATTAATTAAGTTAACCATGCAAGCTGGAGGGCTGCTACTCAACGGATGTGTTCTGCAGAAATATACCCAGGGACGTTTTTTTAGTTCCCCCGATTACTGCTTTCTAGCTAAAGTAATCGCTTGACAAATTTGGAAAAAGTAGGCAAAATACAGGTTGCGCACACATTTCAGCTTATTTCTCCATAACGAAGAGCGATTTGACAATAAATAAATCGTCCCCAGCTATTTGAAGAAGGTATCGAAACCGATGTCTCGCGAAAAACTTTACTTCAGTCTGCAAAAATATGGAAAATTATACTTCTAAAATATGTTAAAAATATTTTAGAAAAGCAACATTAGTTTCATGGTGTGCATTAAAAAGAGAAAATGCCATGCTGCATTTCGATAAAAAAATGGCTTCTTAGCTCTAAGTAATGATGAGAAAAAATGGTGCCAACTTTATGTGACCAAAGGGAATCACCACCTTAAACGACTTTTCGCTAGAAACGAAACAGTCACTTGTACACAGTCGGTTGTTCTTTTTGCAGAGACATCGCTTTGAAATGCACTTGCTTTTACAGCAGCAAAATACTTTTCCTTGAGTGAAGCCTGCAACAGATTCTTCTCCAACCGCTGAACGCAAACTAACTTCTTTATCTGGAACCATATCTTAGCCGAACAAATTTTTCCTTAGTTGGTTGAATTTCGTTTCTAGCGAAAAGTCGTTTAAGTGTTCCTGCTTTGGTCCCAATTTGATAAAACCCGTCAGGTGTTGCGAATCTGGTCTCGGTGTTGTCAAATCTTTGAAACAGTTTTGTACGTACAAAACTAGAATTGTACGGTCAGAGCCATACAAAACTAGAATTGTACGAGGGAGACCATACAAAACTAGAATTGTACGACGGAGGCCATACAATTCTAGTTTTGTACAAAATGGCCCATACAAAACTAGTTTTGTACGATTTCGGGTTTTGTACGTAACATATATATATATCTACTATTTACATCAACAATAAACACACGGATACTCTCTCTAAAATATATACATGTACTTAAGAAATAAACTGTATATTGCGTGACTAGATGAACAGAGTTAACTCTAATCGATATCACACACATGCCATACGCATATACAATATTTTGAAAAGGCGGGGCCCAACCAAAAAATGGAGACGTAAACTTTTCCGAAAAATGACCAAATGGACAAAGAATAGCAAAAAGTTCTAATTTCTAAAAAATGGGGAGGGTTAAGACACCTGCTTAGGCATTACCAGAGATTACCTAAAGCTAATGCTCAGAAAAAATTCAGATTAGTTCTAAACATACAAATCAAGGGACAAAAGTGAGGAGTTGGAGGCTGCGAAAAGTGGGGGGGACACTAAAAATGACAGCAAAAGTAGTCGGAACTAGACATGCATAATGAACTAACTATCAACACATCGTTAATTATAAATTCAACAGCAAATTAATATCTAGGTGCTAAACTAAGGTCCTAAAGATAGATACCTAATGTTCACTGAAAAATACAGGCAAATTCCACATCGCACACTACAACATTGTATCCAATTTCATTGCAAACCACACCCCCCCCCCTTCCCCTTCCAAGCGAATCAGAAACAAGCCTGTCAAGACAAAAATACACGGTCAAAACAGTCAGTACAGTAAACGGGTAGGTAATCGCTGACCAAGATCACAGCTACAGAATTATGTCTAAGGTTACAGCTCCAACACTAACGTTATTGGTGAACATCAGAAGACTAAGTCTTCTAAGTATAGTATAGGATCTGACAGATCTGGTTTTAGTCACAACCCCAATGAAACCATTCATCCAAAAAAAGGTGACAAAGTGAGACGACTAAGTCTCATCAAAGGGCCGACTGGCCGACCGAAATCTCCAAAACGTGGCATCAATCAAGGATGTAAAATTTCCCCAGTCTGGAACAGGGGAGAAAATAAAGGGAAGGGACCGAAAAATAAGGTTTAGTATTCAGTGATCAAACCGATCAATATCACCGTTTCTTGAGATCTCTGAAATGGTTGCTGAGCGTAATAAACTAGTCTCTCTGTAACCCGAGAAAGAGCCCATATACACCAGCAAGCAGAGATCAGACATTCAAAGGTTCGATCCTCGTCCTGGACACTTTTCTTCACATCTTTCAATCCTGATTTCAACCTTTCAAAAAAAGAAGCTCTTAGAAAATCTGAGTTTACCGGCGAGAACAGGAAAGAAATTGCTAAGCTCCGCTAACCGCAGTCCGGTTAAGAGATCAGCGGAGCCTCCGAGGAAGTGGTAGACGGGAATTCCAGGAGCGGAAACTCCTGATCCTCCCCCACTCCATTCGACAGACATTGGCCATTGACAGAATTCGGAGCGGCGGGGGGAAGCGGTGGTAGCAGGGGGAATTCATCATCCTCTCGCAGCAGTTGACCATCTGAAATTCGATCAACTGAGCCACCACTGGCACTGGGCGGAGGAATCCCGCCATTTGGTCGATTCTCCACGTCCCCGGAGGGCAGAACGAGACTGGACATAATGTCACTGAGATTCGGATTTAGACAACTCTCACCCCCACCGCCAACCCCACTGTCCAGGGGTTGTAGGCGGGACTCAAGCCAGTTCGGGTTTGCCTGAACATAGGATCTGACCAGGGTAACACAACGATCCAGGGCATCTCGAAGTTCATCAGCCAGGGGGGTCTCGCTAGACAGCGCTGTCGTGTCAGAGTCGGAGGCTAGTTGGAGGCTCCCATGAGCCGGCAGATTATGCAAATTAGCCAGAAGGGCGGGCAGGTCTGCCGGCAGCTGAAAACAGGGACAGCCTAGGCGACTAAAACAGGCAGGAATAGTGTCGCCAGGCGGCGAATAGCTGAACCGCGCACAGCAATAGCGCTGCAGCGCAGCAGTGGCAGATTTGGTGGCGCCGGCGCTCCGCAAATCGGCCACAATTCGTTCACTGATCAGCCGAATGGCCGGAACAAACAGTTCCGGCCAGGGACGATCCGGAATTAGGTCAAACTCTTGTACGGGTCGTCGGGAACAACCGACCTCTGTGTCGGGGGGGAAATAGATCCGAGAGCCCTCAGAAAACAGGACCAGGATTTTGTCCGCACCCGAAACGGCCTTCAGGAGCCATTGACCGGCCGATCCCCCCTGGCGTTGCTGGTGGAGATACCATTCGTCCAGCAGAACATCACAACCACCGACGGTCTGTAGATAGCTGGCCAACTGTAGGACAGTGTTGCGATGCAGCCTGTGATCGTCAGTGTAAATCAGGAGTACCTGCGGGCGCTCGGACAGTTCCAGGGTTTCTACAAAAAATACAGTACAAAAACAGTGTATTAAACTAAACAGGTCAAAAGCCGTCAAAAATAAAAAACCTGGTGATGTCAAACTATGATTTTAACCGGTTAATGTTGTTACAGGGAAAGATTGTTTCAGCTGTTAATTCTAGCTTGATTTTGATCGCCCTCCATTATCGTGCTAATCTTTAGTCTGAGTCGGGTTACGCTTTATGTGACAAGACAGCAGATTCCACAGCTACTAAATTCTAAGTCCAAATAGAAACTAAAACAAAGGTAGAATATTGTTTTACGCACTCCGACTATTAACACACACTTACGAATAGGCCGACGTGCCCATTGACGTTTACGACGCCAAGTCAGATAGAGCGTTGCCAGAACACCAACCACCCCGCCGACAACCCCCGCCCCAATGAAGGGCGTGGAGTAGGATTTGAGACGTGCCAGACGAATATAGTGAGCCGTAAAATGATCTAGAAGCTCAGAAAGTTTGCCCATTATTACTCATTCATTACTTGGAGTTAAGAAGCCATTCTTATATCAAAATGTAGCTTGGCATTTTCTCTTTTTAATAAATACAATGAAACTAATGTTGCTTTTCTAAAATATTTTTAACACATTTTAGAAGAAGTATAATTTTCCAGAATTTTTGCAGACTCAAGTAAATTTTTTCGCGAGACATCGGTTATATCATTCGATACCTCCATCAAATAGCTGGGGACGATTTTTTATTTATTGTAAAATCGCTCTTCGTTATAGAGAAATAAGCTGAAATGTGTGCGTAACCTGTATTTTGCCTACTTTTTCCAAATTTGTCAGGCGATTACTTTAGCTAGAAAGCAGGAATTGGGGCAACTAAAAAATCGTCCCTGGGTATATTTGTGCAGAACACATTTATTCAGTAGCAGCCCTCCAGCTTGCATGGTGAATGCTCCACAATCTTTGGAAAAAAATTGGTCGTGTTTTTGCAAAACCTACATTTTTTATGATAGCAGCCTACAGGATAGCAGTTGGAAGACGATCATGCGTCGGATAATTTGTCCCTGTGAGACCTTCAGATCGACGCCCTTAGTTTGATTTTACGGCTTTCGTAGTTCAAGAAATGTTGGATAATTTGATTTCTGCAAAAATGACAAGTTTTCGACGCCAAAACAAGAAAATCGGCTATATCTCACGGTAGAGAAAAGCTAGAAACTTACTTTAAAAAGCAAAAATGTGAAGCTCAATGAGATCTATCGAATGAATATAGTCATAGCTGTATAGCTGCTGC
This sequence comes from Trissonchulus latispiculum, assembly GCA_030248195.1. Taxonomy (NCBI): domain Eukaryota; kingdom Metazoa; phylum Nematoda; class Enoplea; order Enoplida; family Ironidae; genus Trissonchulus; species Trissonchulus latispiculum. The sequence continues at coordinate 22,804 of JASAND010012549.1, forward strand.
CAAACGTTCAGAAATTTGGAAAAACCACTCTGACCGGAAATCTCGAATTTTTGAATCGGGATTGCGCGGAGGGTGTTAGAACGCTAAAAGTACTTATTTCGGAAAGTTTCATCAAATTTCATCTTGATTTACGCCGCCAAACAACAATATGTGCCCAAAAGGAATCACCACCTTAAATGTTTTGGAAACTATTTGCTTCTTTAGAAACACTGTACTCTTTTTAAAGAAATAAAAATTTAAGCTCCAGTGACCAGTAGGTATAAGCTCAATTCTCAGCACGTTTTACTGAAACGTTGTGCAGTTTACAAGATTCTGTTCAGAAGGCGCTGTCTGCATTTTTGATGCACAGTAGAATCTCACCTTGAATTATCGAAACAATTTGCTCGACCATACTAAAGTTTTAATTTTTTTACAAGTTGTAATGGAGCAAATTTAAGGTAAGGCAAAAACTTTAAAATTCTAAGTAAACAAAAAAGTTTAACCCAGTTGGTTATTATCGCATATCGCATTACCTATTCCAATTGTTTTGCAGTATTGCTTTATAATTTTGATTGTATAACCCTTGCTGGGGGCCTGCATCCAATATTAAATAATGTTAAAATGTAACTACGAATTTTGTACTTGGAACCGGGAACCGGAAGCTAGAACCGGAACCGGAACCGGAACCGGTACTCTAGAACCGGAACCGGTTTTGAAAATTGGAACCGGTCCCAACTCTAGACCCACTGTCCATACATACATACAAAGTTTACACTGCTGCTCCAAAATTACTGCAAATAGTAGGCTGAGTTATATATAATAATATGAATATAACAATTGCCGTAATCTTATCTTATACTAATAGTGAACTAACAAAGCATGTCATTATTCTGCCTGGCGCTAACTCAGGGACGTGGGTACACTTATACTCACCAAAAACGGAACCCGCTGCGGCTAATGTTACTACTAATAAACTGAACAGCATTCCGACCGAAGGCGGTGTAACGGCTTAGGACAAGACAGCTATTTCAGTAGTCGAAACGAACGCCTATTATATAGGTAGAACCCTGTAACTAAATCAAGATCATTTAATTTCGTCACATGCAATGACTCTTCCGTTATCTACTGTTTTCAGGCCTACACAGAAATTTGCCAAATTTAGTAATTTTTCCAGTTGTAACCAGTGTTTCCCTATTGCGTAACTCGCTTACGCAGACAGCAAAAACCGATTTCCACGTCACACAAAAAATTGTGCAATCGCTGGTGTTACAACTCATGATAAACTACAAAAGCGCTCCTAGGCTACCAATACGCTTAATTCTAACCAACTAGTTTACGTCAAGATTTATTGTGTGTGCAAAATAAATAAATATACTACAAACATAACAATGATACAAAGAACTGACAACTTCTAAGCAGTAAAGCAAACGTGTATATCACATAATCAACAGTCAATGGTATGAAAAATTAATTAAAAAATCCAACACTAATGACATTAACGAAATTATATTAAAAACAACGAGATTAACATCAGCAACACTAACAACTCAACAACCTTACATCCTTCGGACACTAGGTTGCCTCAAAACCACCAATTCAAGTCCCAGTCAAATTACAATCGAGAAATCACAATTTAGACAAGTAGTTTTACGTTACAACAAAATCAACTATGTATACGAATACTACATCCACTTAGAATGATTTAAAATCAAACCACAACAGAAATTTGAAAAAATATATATCTAGCACAAGCAAACAAACTACATATACGTATATATATACGCATGCCATACGCATATACAGTATTTTGAAACGGCGGGGTCCAACCAATGGTCTACACGTAAATTTTTCCGAAAAATGAAAAAAGGGCAAAGAATAGCAAAAAGTTCTAATTTCTAAAAAATGGGGAGGGTTAAGACACCTGCTTAGGTATTACCAGAGATTACCTAAAGCTAATGCTCAGAAAAAATCAGATCAGTTCTAAACATATGTACAAATCAAGGAACGACAGTGGGGGGGCTCCGAAAAGTGGGGGGAGGGGCACTAAAAATGACAGCAAAAGTAGTCGTAACTAGACATATATACATAATGAACTAACTATCAACACATCGTTAATTATAAATTCAACAGCAAATTAATATCTAGGTGCTAAACTAAGGTCCTAAAGATAGATACCTACTGTTCACGGAAAAATAAAGGCAAAATCCACATCGCACACTACATTGTATCCAATTTCATTGCAAACCACACCCCCCCCCGTCCCCTTCCAAACGAATCAGAAACAAGCCTGTCAAGACAAAAATACACGGTCAAAACAGTCAGTACAGTAAACGGGTAGGTAATCGCTGACCAAGATCACAGCTACAGAATTATGTCTAAGGTTACAGCTCCAACACTAACGTTATTGGTGAACATCAGAAGACTAAGTCTTCTAAGTATAGTATAGGATCTGACAGATCTGGTTTTAGTCACACACAACCCCAATGAAACCATTCATCCAAAAAAAGGTGACAAAGTGAGACGACCAAGTCTCATCAAAGGGCCGACTGGCCGACCGAAATCTCCAAAACGTGGCATCAATAAAGGATGTAAAGACTGCCCCAGTCTGGAAAGGGGAATAAAATGAAGGGAAGGGACCGAAAAATAAGGTTTAGTGTCTCAACATTTCAGCGATCAAACCTTTCAATATCAGCGTTTCTTGAGAGGTTGCTGAGCGTAATCAACTAGTCTCGCTGTCCCCGGGATAGCGCACATACACTCACACTAGCAAGCAGAGATCAGACATTCAAAGGTTCGATCCTCGTCCTGGACACTTTTCTTCACATCTTTCAATCCTGATTTCAACCTTTCACAAAAGAAGCTCTGAGAAAATCTGAGTTTACCGGCGAGAACAGGAAAGAAATTGCTAAGCTCCGCTAACCGCAGTCCGGTTAGGAGATCAGCGGAGCCTCAGAGGAAGTGGTGGAGGGGAATTCCAGGAGCGGAAACTCCTGATCCTCCCCCACTCCATTCGACAGACATTGGCCATTGGCAGAATTCGGAGCGGAGGGGGGAATCGGCGGTAGCAGGGGGAATTCATCATCCTCTCGCAGCAGTTGACCATCTGAAATTCGATCAAATGAACCACCACTGGCACGGGGCGGAGGAATCCCGCCATTTGGTCGATTCTCCACGTCCCCGGAGGGCAGAACGAGACTGGACATAATGTCACTGAGACTGGGATTAAGATTAACCTCACCTCCACCACCAACCCCACTGTCCAGGGACTGTAGGCGGGACTCAAGCCAGTTCGGGTTTGCCTGAACATAGGATCTGACCAGGGTAACACAACGATCCAGGGCATCTCGAAGTTCATCAGCCAGGGGGGTCTCGCTAGACGGCGCTGTCGTGTCAGAGTCGGAGGCTAGCTGTAGGCTGCCATGAGCTGGGAGATTATGCAAATTAGCCAGAAGGGCAGGCAGGTCTGCCGGCAGCTGAAAACAGGGACAGCCGAGGCGACTGAAACAGGTAGGAATAGTGTCGCCAGGCGGCGAATAGCTGAATCGCGCACAGCAGTAGCGCTGCAGCGCAGCAGTGGCAGATTTGGTGGCGCCGGCGCTCCGCAAATCGGCCACAATTCGTTCACTGATCAGCCGAATGGCCGGAACAAACAGTTCCGGCCAGGGACGATCCGGAATTAGGTCAAACTCTTGTACGGGTCGTCGGGAACAACCGACCTCTGTGTCGGGGGGGAAATAGATCCGAGAGCCCTCAGAAAACAGGACCAGGATTTTGTCCGCACCCGAAACGGCCTTCAGGAGCCATTGACCGGCCGATCCCCCCTGGCGTTGCTGGTGGAGATACCATTCGTCCAGCAGAACATCACAACCACCGACGGTCTGTAGATAGCTGGCCAACTGTAGGACAGTGTTGCGATGCAGCCTGTGATCGTCAGTGTAAATCAGGAGTACCTGCGGGCGCTCGGACAGTTCCAGGGTTTCTACAAAAAATACAGTACAAAAACAGTGTATTAAACTAAACAGGTCAAAAGCCGTCAAAAATAAAAAACCTGGTGATGTCAAACTATGATTTTAACCGGTTAATGTTGTTACAGGGAAAGATTGTTTCAGCTGTTAATTCTAGCTTGATTTTGATCGCCCTCCATTATCGTGCTAATCTTTAGCCTGAGTCGGTTTACGCTTTATGTGACAAGACAGCAGATTCCACAGCTACTAAATTCTAAGTCCAAATAGAAACTATAACAAAGGTAGAATATTGTTTTACGCACTCCGACCATTAATACACACTTACGAATAGGTCGACGTGCCCATTGACGTTTACGACGCCAAGTCAGATAGAGCGTTGCCAGCACACCGACCACCCCTCCCACAACACCCGCCCCAATGAAGGGCGTGGAGTAGGATTTGAGACGTGCCAGACGAATATAGTGAGCCGTAAAATGATCTACAAGCCAGAAAAAAGAGTAACACAAACACACAAACATAACCAAATTGACTGCACCAATAAAGTTTAGGAATAGTAGCAGAATAGCAGAAGGTTAATTGCTGATTTTTCTTTCAAAAATCGGACTTAGCCGTCTGATATTCCAGCAGCTATTCTTCAACTTTTTTGGTGCAGTCCAGGGTAAGAAAATCCTTAAAGGAATCAGTCCACTGTTTAAAACGTAAAAAGGTTGATCAGGTTTCAAAAATTCAAGAAGGGGGGGGCGGGGGGAATTGAAAAGTTTGCCAGTTCAGTTTGTCTATCAAGAAATGTGGTATTGTGCTGGTACGTTAGACTTCCGGTTATTTCACATACACCTGCGAAGAACTAATATTTTGTGTCTACTTCTTTTACGGACCAAAGATACGTGTGGTTTAGGCTAGAAGAGGGGGGGGGGTGCGTCAACCTTTAAATTACTCAAACTTTGGATTTCATCGCAAAAGAAGTAGTGATGCTCTCCTACCTCTATTAGTAAATCAATCTTTCTATGCCATGTAATATTATAAGTGCCATTTACTCAAATCCCCAACAAATGATTGCTTTTAACAGTAACCTAAAAGTACAAGCTGAAATAAACAGCTTGAAATAGCTAAGTCCTGTGCGCCAATACGTACCTTTGCTTAGTGTAAAATTGAGCAATACAGGCAAGCATATATCCTTGTAGCAATCACCATGTACTGCTTGAACCTTAAATAAGTATATACATACACATACATGTCAATTGAAAAGACCCGAAACAAGACATGAATATTTATATTTATATAAATACAAGAAATAAAAATGCTCCTCTGGAGCATGAAAAAGTAATATGGGTGATGGTGAGGTTGCAAAATCAAGAGAGGACTAGTCTTTAAAATGCTTAAAATGGGGCCTAGGTTAAAAAATAGAAGAGGACTAGGTTGTGAGCGAATTAATATGGGCACAGCTTCGCCGAACAACCCATATTCGCGGTTTGTAAATGTCAATTATTAGGCATATCCACGATACATTTGGTTTATAGTTCATAAATAACCTACAGCTACGGTATGTGCTCGAGCTTTATTCGAACTTTTATTTTAGCAAACGATTTCTTCGATAAGTGCTTCATACTAACCAGCGCATTTTACATATCCATTTATACGGAAAATTTATATTCAAGAATAATTTAGGACTCTCCCACGATCTTCTATTTCCTCCTGACTTGGACCAATAGCTTTAGCATCATATCCTTAGACCTCTCCTAGTAGTAGAGCCTGCGGTAGTTCAACAACAAAATGATGATAATTTACGTATATATTCCTAGCAGCTAGTGTAACAGTAACTGCTTAAATTTTTTATTGACTGACATTGATAGCTCTAAGCTAAGACGAAACGTGAAATCCCGCGAATATGGGTTGTTCGGCGAAGCTGTGCCCATATTAATTCGCTCACAACCTAGTCCTCTTCTATTTTTTAACCTAGGCCCCATATTAAGCATTTTAAAGACTAGTCCTCTCTTGATTTTGCAACCTCACCATCACCCATATTACTTTTTCATGCTCCAGAGGAGCATTTTTATTTCTTGTCCTTCTGTCATTTTAAAGGATCCCTTTCCAGCAATGCGGTAATGGATACAAGGAGCTTGAACAGTACCATGCTAAACGAGCGTAGTCGATTTATAATATATGCCCCCAACAAAACGCCGAAAAACGCTGTTTTAAGGGGTTTGACCACTGGTCAATAGGCCCCATAGACCGTATTGACCACTGGTCACTCCCTCGATTTCGGCAATATGCCCATTGGAACGAGCGTAGTCGATTTACTATATATGCCCCCTACCAAAACGCCGAAAAACGCAGTTTTGGGCCGTTTGATCAGTGGTCAATAGGCCATATAGGCTGAAGTGACCAGTGGTCACTTCCGTCGGTTTCGGCGATATGCCCATTGAAACGAGCGTAGTCGATTTACTATGTATGCCCCCGACCAAAACGCCGAAACGCGCAGTTTTAGGCCGTTTGACCAGTGGGCAATAGGCCCCGTAGGCTGTAGTGACCAGTGGTCACTTCCGTCGGTTTCGGCAATATGCCCATTGGAACGAGCGTAGTCGATTTACTACATATGCACCCGACCAAAACGCCGAAAAACGCAGTTTTAGGCCGTTTGACCAGTGGTCAATAGGCCCCGTAGGCTGTAGTGACCAGTGGTCACTTCCGTCGGTTTCGGCGATATGCCCATTGAACCGAGCGTAGTCGATTTACTATATATGCCCCCGACCAAAACGCCGTAAAACGCAGTTTTAGGCCGTTTGACCAGTGGTCAATAGGCCCCATAGGCTGTAGTGCAGTGGTCACTTCCGTCGGTTTCGGCGATATGCCCATTGAAACGAGCGCAGTCGACTTACTATATATGCCCCCGACCAAAACGCCGAAACGCGCAGTTTTAGGCCGTTTGACCAGTGGTCAATAGGGCATATAGGCTGAAGTGACCAGTGGTCACTTCCGTCGGTTTCGGCGATATGAACATTGAAACGAGCGTAGTCGATTTACTATATATATATGCCCCCAACCAAAACCCCGAAAAACGCAGTTTTAGGCCGTTTGACCAGTGGTCAATAGGCCCCATAGGCTGTAGTGACCAGTGGTCACTTCCGTCGGTTTCGGTGATATGCCCATTGAAACGAGCGTAGTCGATTTACTATATATGCCCCCGACCAAAACGCCGAAACGCGCAGTTTTAGGCCGTTTGACCAGTGGTCAATAGGCTCCATAGGCTGTAGTGACCAGTGGTCACTTCCGTCGGTTTCGGCGATATGCTCATCGTTTTCAGCGACCCTGATTTACTATATATGGGCACCACCCCAAGGCCGAAAAACGCCATTTTTAGTGACTTTTAGGCCATTTCTAGTAAAAGTGGGACTTAGAAACTTTTCGCCCAAACAGGCCAAAAAATGCAAAGTTTGGGCCCATCTCCTGAAAGCTAGGGAGCAAAATTAAAAAATCCCCCTCGTTACTTTATGCACCCCTACTGGTTATTTTCAACAAAAGATACTAGACCTCTCCAGCTTCTACCCAGTTCTAGAAAAGTGTGACCAAAATTTGCGAAAAATAGCGAAAGTCCGACTTTGGGACCTTGGCACAGAGCCAAAATTGGCCAGGTGCCAAAATGACCTAAAAAAGGTAGCATGGGGGGATCCTGTCTACCAACATATAATAGTAGTATGGTGCCAAAATACCCACATCGTTCCAACACTTAGCCGTAAAATGCATTTCCAATAAGCGTTATTCACCGAGAAAAAAAAAACAAACGCACGGTAACTATCGCCTAGTGCAAAAATTCGAAGTTTCGAATTCGAACCAAAAGTATGGTGGTACTTGTAGTACTACTCGAGTTGTTTACGATGGTAACCTTTTTACCACCGCCGGGCCTCTAATTAGCTGGCACCAGGCCAACACGGTCTCCAGAGGGCCGCGCAGACGCCTTTATACCCATATTATGTAGGGGCGCTACCGCGCCCCTACATAATAAAATAAATGATTAATTATTGAATTTAAGCCTGTGAATGGGAAACCAAAAATAACCTCCAGACGAGAAAATTTTCCGTGTACACTGGCATACGCATACGTACCCCGAAAACAGAAATTCCCACCAAAAAATACCAAATTGTTCACAGAAAAACTTTCCACAGAAAACTATCGCAAAAAAGAATGCCAGTAAGTCATTCGGGTACTTTCAGTTCGATAGATAGGAGAACTAAGTCTTGTCAAAATCATAAACATAAATCAAAACACGGGTAGGGGTCGGACTAACCTTAGCAGTATAGTGACCACGCGGAACATTCGTGAACAGATATCCAGTGGTGGGCTAAAACATTGGGGAGAACAACACTGTCTGTGTCGCTGAATGTTTCCAATAACAAAGCACAACAATAATGTACGCTCAGTGTTTTTCTTCGTCGATCACTACGCCAAATGGCCTCAACGACCAAAATTTTCAGGCCATCACCCAAAATATTTAGGTCATCAAAATTTGTGCAATTTTTTACATTCGCGTGCTGTCATTTGCAGTGTCAGAGTTACACTTCTTGTATTCATAACATGTATATAAGTCATAAATATTCACTTTAAATTAACATTAGGAAACGTCATTAAATGAAATTTTAAAGGCCGGCAATTTTTCCCCGTTTCTTAACAAGAACACACTAGACTAGAAGGCCTATGTGTACGTTCTACAGCGGAGTGATCATCAAACCACAGCAGCCAGCCTACCAAGGAAATTTTAGTTCGACCCAGCCGGTGTCCCGTCTGTGCGTTCAGTAGACTAAACCAATACTCTTCAATTCCAAGATCAGATCGGAGATTGGATAGGCGGATCCAGACGCCGTCAGGGGTTCCGTCCGCGTCCACAATCACCAAAGGCTCCCAGGAACGAGACGAGTCCGCAACTGAAAAAGCAACAGAAAACAAACAAACAAACAAACAAACAAGCCAATCGACGCACGATGGACTAATTCTTCGTCATAATAGAAGTGAAATAGCAAAAATATTTCCAAGGCATTGAGTTTTGGTCTGAAATTAACAAATTTTGTTGCATATACGTACGTAGTTTTGAAAAATTTTTTGTAACATCACAACAGCAGCATTTACTTAGGAAATCTGACCGTTTCTGCCGATTTGAGACAAACTCCATTTCCTTTCCCTACTGCACCTAGTGTTTCCTTTTTGCTAGTTTCTTTCGCAAAGAAAAGAATAGTGCTCGGCGCAGGTAAACTGACACAGATTCGTTTATTAGATAATTTTATTTATTAAAAAATTAAATTTAATTTTATACAGTTTATTTGTCAATTTTTTGTATGAACGTATTTTTCATATTCCCCCTTCGGCTTCTGGGGGGGGGACATACCAATATTTTCATAGTCCGGAACACGAAATATGAAACTGGTCGTACATAGGAGCGGATAAAGACTGACATTGAGTCGATAGATACCCGTAACTGGGAGAGGTCCCAGACAGTCCGTCTGAAAGGTTATCTGAAAAAAACGGAACAAAAAACATCTGGCACAAAAACAGTTGTCAACTCTCAAAATATTTAGCAGACAGCACAATATGCATCACATTTGCTACCTGGGGCAAAAATAAGTGGGGGGGTGCCGACCCCCCCCCCACTAGTGGGCGGAGGTCGAAAAGTGGGGGGAAATAAAATGGGCCAAAAATGCTAAAACACGGAAAAAATAGCCTGTTTTACTTGTACTGAGACTATTACACTAAAAACGTTCAAAAATTCAGTTTTAGCATGAAAATAGATAATTTTAGACCAAAACGTTTAGTTTGTCAAAGGTCAAAAACCAACCATTACGATCTACTTTGCTCAAAATATCGAACAACGCACATTGTCAAAGTCCAAAGAAAAAGAGTGCACGACAAGGAAATAAGCTAAAGAGCAATACATACGTACTGGGAACTGTAAATGAGGTACATGAGAATCATTGAGTTGACGCATATCATAGAGCCGACAGGGATAGACCACCCAGGGTGGACTGGTCACTCCATCTATGTACGGCCCTTCAACACACAAATACACAAATAAAAAACAAAAACAAACTGTACATTGTAAATATACACGTTCATTATGCACTGCGATTTAAGCGGATGCTAAATATACGTATACTGTTCCAATGACTTCAAACGGAACATGGACAAATTTGCCTAAATATTAAACTTTTTTATCGTTTCTCTTAACCCCATCCTAAACAGTGTCCCCTATTTTTGTGAAAAGTCACATACATTTCCTAGCATGAGCATAATATAGCAACAATTCTATTTGACAAAATCTAGACACAAAATATAATGCTATCTATAACCTATCCCTTTTCCCATCATACAAGGTCTACGTACGTACCAAAACATTTTGTAGTCTGAAAACAACAAGATTATAAGCCAACTTATTCGTGCACATAATATGCGCGTCTATAACAAGAATCTGAAAGAAATGACTGCAGGCCGCAAGCGTTTTTCATTATTTCTATAAGAATCTGAAAGAAGCTATTCATGGACACAGACGCAATTACGTCAAGGTGAAAGCATGCAAAACAAAGAGAGGGTAGGTAGGCTTACAGTCACTCTGAACACAGTATTGCTGAAGGCCAAACTCCTGAACGCACTGGAAACGAAAATAGACCGCTCTCACGTCTGCAAAAACAAACAGAAAAAATGACGATGCTGAACAAAAAAATTAGAGCACAGGGCCGCATGACGCACATTACGTAGCTTGTAGGTATATACGTAGACTACAGAGTTAATAGCAAGTTAATATACACAACACAATAATAATATGTCTTAGATAACCTGGACAAACTAGAGTGGCACACAACTGTGTCGTGTAGCTCATTTTTAGACATGTACGCACTTCTGTAATAGGCGAAAGAAAGAAATATCACTATGCATAGAACAGATCCAACCGGGGAAGCTTCAAGCTGACCAATTTGAGTGAAAACTTAAGCATAAGTCCCCAAAACCAGAGACAATGTGTAGAAACCAATAAACTACACAGGTCAAAAAAATAAAAAAACCTGCTGGTTTTTCTTTACTGGGGAGGGCGGGCTCCCCCCACCCCCACTTTTTTCGCCTAAAATAAACTCAGACCTGTACCAGTATGAAAGGCAGCAATAGTAATGTTGAGTCTAGAATGGGGACGATAGGGGTGATCCTCCACCGGAAATGCCTCAATCCGGACATCCACCGCCTCAGTGGAGCATCCGTCCAGACTGACGCTGTCGTTGAATCCGTGCTCCAACCATTCCGCATGACAGGCTGAAGCAAAACAGATACGACAAAACTGCTGCAGCACGACAGCATAAAAATTCATGCATGATCATCAGTGGTGTGGGAGGAGGATGAGAATTTTTTTCCAAAATTCAAAAACAAATAGGACCAAAAACGAGAAACATTTTTCTAAAATGGGGAGGAGGGGGCAAGGATCGCCTACCGAATTAATTTGTGGCTATGCAATGTGTCTATGACAATTCAGAACTATACCGCATATACTCATGCAGTAACTGAAACGATAAGTGTCTGAATATTGCCCCATCCTTTGATTAAAGTCACTTTGAAGCCTGTAAATGGAACCTGATTCCTGAGAACTGAAAATTTCAATTTTACTTAAAAACTAAAAGCATGTTCAAAAAGCAAAACCCACCGTAAGCTTGCTCACTCATGGGTCTAGTCCACAAACGTCCCACCCCCGCACAAAAGTGGCACGCCCCCTGTGAGCATGTACATTTTGAAAAGGACAAGGTCACACCCGAAACGGGGGTCAGGGGAAAGCAGAGTCCCCCAGGGCGAGGGTGTATCCTAGATTTTGAATAGGGGTGGCCAACCCACCGCGCCCCCCCCAGAAATCGGTCTCCCCAGACTTGGGTCGCCCTCCCCAGAATCGCCCACCCCAGGATTCGGGCCTCCCCCCCCCAGATGATGTCTAAACTGCCCGAAGAATAGGGTTTTGAGGGTAAATTTTGAAAAAATTATCCGGCTTCGCCCGATTTTTAGACATTTCTCAGCATTTTTAGAAATATATTTTAAGCTTTCAAATTTCGCTAGACATTCCTAGTTGGCCCAAAAATATATACGTAGAGGTTTCTGACATCTTGGACGCCATTGGATAGACCACTCCTACCTATGTATATATGTATGTATAGGTATGACTAGCTTTTTCTAAGGGTCGTAGATTACATCTTATGTCCTATGTATGTCATAGGCCGCGATTGGTTTTAAAATCGACCCACTCCGATTTCCTTCATTTTCACATATGTTGTATCCATTATTGGTCCAAGTATCACTGCGCAATCCGTTTCTCCAAATCCCCTCGTATGCGTGAGAAAATGGCCTTCAAAGTTTCAATTTCAGCTCATTTTGAAGCAATCTGGAGCGATCAACTTTGAAGCAACCTAACTGACGCTTGGATTGGGCTCAAACTTTGCACGCATATTAGCTAATATAGGTACTAATAGTATGGCGAATTTGAACCAAAACGGTTAACCACAGCTCGTGTTTTGATCAAAAACGGGTTTCAGGACGGGGTCGTCACAACCATCACTTTCACGGTTTTTCGGCTGTAGCCAAAAACCTAGGTTAGGGAAACGGCTGATTTTTTATGGTAGTTGTAGGGTCATATTTTTGTTAAGGGTTTTAACCCATTTGATTCAGGTTGGTCGTGAGCTGTTACATTTACGCGGAGCGTTTACAATATTCAACCAACGAACTTTGCTCTTAATTCGCATTTGCTCAACGCTCACGAGCAGCCTGGATCTGTTTTTGTTTTGCAGAAAATATTTGCCGTGGCGGATTTGCGTGACGACGTCAGTGCCTATCGACTACGAACTTGCCTATTGACTACGAACTGTGCCTATTGACTACGAGCCTGCCATTAATTTTATTATTGGTACTTTACTGGTGGTTATTATCTTATTGGTATTTACCTTGCTCCATTTGCGGTGTATTTTCCTATTTTCTGGTATTTGGTTATTTCGATGTCGGCTAAATCTGAATCTTGCTGTTCTACCTCGTGTCGTAAAAGTTCAACTAAAATTGCTTCGATGGATCATGCTATTTCCTGTAAGTATTGTCCTTCATCATTCCATCCGGGCTGTGTCGGAATTCCGGAGGCCAGTTTTAAGAAACTGGATCAGGGACTGCTGACTATTTTGGCCTATACTTGCGATGAGTGCTCAGAGAAACTTTCTTCCTTGATGGGTATATCTGCTACTGAGGGCCAGGATCCTGGTGTCCATAATCCACGAAACCGTCCTTCTGGCGACAATGAACGAGTCCTAGCTCTTGAGACTCAAATGAAGGATGTTTTGGCCAGAATTTCGAATCTAGAGTCCCGCCCCCCTCCCATCACTGCCCATCAGGTCAGAATGGAAATGTCCGATGTCCTTGAATCTCATGAGAAAAAGGACAAAGCTGTTCTCTTTGGCCTACCGGAGCAGGTGGGGGAGGACAATGCTAAACTGTCTATGGCTGAAGCAAGAGCTGCTGATTCGGCCGAACTTCGGGAAATTGCTGAGGCATTGGGTATTGATCCGAACTGTATTATTGATGTTTACAGGGACGGAACGAAACGGAAGGATGGTAAGCCGCGCATTATCAAGGTCAAATTCAGCAGTCAGGAAGCCAGATCCACCTTTATTTCTGGCGCCAGGGACTTGCGTACTGAGAAGGAGCGGTGGGAGATGATATGGTCGCGGGCAGATCTTACATATCGTCAGCGTGAAGAGGATCGAAAACTACGGATTCTACTGGATAAAGCTAGACTATCGAATAAAAATGCTGTTATTAGAAATGGTGCCATTGTTGATAAGGTAACAGGAAATGTTATTCCGGTAAATTAGTATGCACTGGCACTAAGCTTCCGCCTATAAAGGGCCAACTTAAGTGCGTATTGTTAAATGCTCAGTGTCTTCGAAATAAACTAGAGGAATTAAAAGCTGAATTGTTTTCCAAAAACTTTGATGTAATTTTTATTACAGAAACTTGGTTTGATGAAAGTGTCTTAGATTCTGAAATAATTGGAAATTCGGGGTATAAACTTTTCAGGAGTGATAGGACTAATAGGGGGCATGGTGGATGCTGTATTTTAGTGCAAGCGCATATACCAACTGAAACTGTAACTGTTGCTAGTTTTTATGGATACTGTGAAGTGATTTTTATTGATGTGCAATTTGAGGGATTGAAAACCAGATTAGGATTAACGTATCGATCTCCCACCTCTACACCTTTGGCAGATAATGCGTTGTGGGACAGTATCAGGAATAACAGAACGCAGCTTAACACGGTAATTGTGGGTGATTTCAACCTGCCTGATGTTGACTGGGAAGAATATAGTGGTAGGGGTGCTGCTAGTGTTCAATGTCTGGACTTGATAAACGAAATGGGGTTACATCAATTTGTAAAGCAACCAACTAGGGAGGGAAATATTTTGGATATAATTTTAGCAAATGATTCTAATTACGTAACAGATGTTGAAGTAACCTCTCCCTTTTCAACGAGTGATCATAGCAAGGTTGATTTTAAAATTGTTTGTGAGGTAAAAGCTCCTACAATTCTGAAGTATGAAAAATATGATTTCAAAAACGGAAATTATGATGCCATAAATAGATTCTTGACCAGTATTGACTGGATATCTGTATTTACTGGTGATGTGAATGCTGACTGGGCTGTATTCATTCAAATTATTCAGTATGCTTTTGAGTGTTATGTGCCTAAGATTACTGTTACTGTTGGAAAGGGGAAAGCGAGAATCCCTGGTAGGGTTAGGAAAGCATTGGCTAAAAAAAGGAGGAGATGGAAAATTTTCAAAAACAGTCAGACCGACCTAAATAAACAACTTTTTCGTGATGCAGCTAGACATGCAAGAAACGAAATTCGAGACTCCGTGAAAAGACAGGAAGAAACCGTAGCAAATTCTGGGGATATTAAACGCTTGTATTCATATATTAACACTAGACTGAAGGGAAGAGATGGGATTCCGTCTCTTAAGAAAGACGGAGTTAGTGCAGTAAATGATGTCGACCGAGCAAATATGTTGAATCGAACTTTTGCTTCTGTTTATCAAACGGATAATGGAATCTTACCAAATTTCGAATTTCAGACTGATGAAAGAATTGAAAATTCTTTAATAACAAAGGAAAGAATTGCAAAGGCAATCCAAAATTTGAAACCCAAGTTTTCATCTGGTCCGGATGGGGTGTCTAGTTTTGTGTTAAAAAAGATTGCACTTGGTGTATGTGATGCATTGTGCATACTTTTTAATGAATCTATGAATGCTCAAATGTTACCACGTGATTGGAAAATTGCAATTGTTGTACCTGTGTATAAAAGGAAAGGGAACAGCTCGGATCCATCTAATTACAGGCCTATTAGTCTGACCGTTGTAATATGCAAAGTACTAGAGACTTTAATCGTAGAGGATTTGTGGAAATTTTTATCTGAAAATAGATTGATCAGCAAGTATCAGCACGGATTTAGGAAGGCTAAATCAACCTTAACAAATCTGCTAACATGTTTGCATTCATGGTATCTAGCCAGGGATATTGGAAACAGGATTGACTGTGTGTTTATAGATTTTGCTCGTGCTTTCGATTCGGTTCCGCATGGCAAACTAGTGTATAAATTGGAAAGGTATGGGGTTACGGGTCGTTTATTGGGCTGGATTAAAAATTTTTTGGACCAACGTACACACAGAGTAAATGTAAATGGAGTATTGTCGGGAACCATACCAATCACCAGTGGGGTGCCTCAAGGATCGGTGCTAGGACCTCTGCTGTTTTTGCTTTATATAAATGATTTGTCTACTGTTGTATCTCACAGTACAGTTGAATTATTTGCTGATGATGCTAAGATATTTATTTCATGTCCAAAATCCTGTTTGTGTAATAGATTACAAAATGATCTAAGTGCTGTTTATCAGTGGGCCGTAAATTGGCAACTGAACCTTTCTGTTCCTAAGTGTCATGCTTTTTCTATTGGGGGTAGTCAATTGCTTAACTTGCATATTGGCGGGAATCGACTGGATTATGTAAACACGGTTTCTGACTTGGGAGTGCTTCTAACGGGGGACCAGAAGGTTAGTCAGTATTGTCGGAAAATAAATAGGTCAGCATTAATTCTAGCGTCTAGAATTTTCAGATCTTTTCAAACTAGAGATCGTAGTTTACTGGTAAAAGTGTTTAAAACTTATGTGAGACCTCTTGTTGAGTATAATACACCAGTATGGTCACCGTATTTGTTGCAGGACATAGATAAGGTAGAACATGTTCAAAGATCATTCACGAAACGGTTGAGAGGAATGGGTAATTTATCTTACATTGAAAGGCTTAGAGATTTGGGCTTGCACAGTCTGGAATATCGTAGATTAATAAATGATGCTGTGTTATGTTTTAAGATAGTTCAACATCAAATCGAATTGGAATTTTCTGACTTTTTCGTGTATTGTCCAGATGGCGGGACTAGAGGGCATGGACTTCGACTTAAACCAATTAAACGACCACGATTAGTCGTAACACAGAATTTCTTCAGTTGGCGGGTAGTTAAGCTTTGGAATTCACTGCCTGAAGAAGTTGTTAATGCAGCCACTGTAAATATTTTCAGGCAAAAAATCGAAGAACTAGATTTGGGTGCTTTTTTAATAGGGCGGGGGCTTAGATGACCAGTGCTGGTCTTCTCTCGTCCTTCTTGAAATTTAATATAAACATGTGAGTGCGTATATATGTATTATGCAATTATTGAACTATATATAACCTTTTCTTGTTCGATGCTAATAAAATTTGTGTACTAACTTGTTTATTTTTCTCTTTCAAGTAAACGAATTGTCTTGTCTTGTCTTGTCTTATTGGGGCCACACGCTCTGTTAATTTCAGCCAAATAGTAGATGGCAACGCTTTGAATTTTGAAGTCCACGTCCAAACCATTCTTGGCATAGTTTGGCACGGCTTGGCATTTAACGAGCGCTAGCGAGAAATGCATGCATTTTTGGGACTTGTGTCAAGAAGAAAAGTTGTTTCTTGTCGTAATTTTTGAGCACACTGTACAAAATCGTAAAAATTAAAATTGTTCGAAACAGTACAAATTTTAGCTCATTCGAAAGCTTTTGACAAGCGGAACAACTTTTCTTCTTGACAAAAGTCCCAAAAATGCATGCATTTCTCGCTAGCGCTCGTTAAATGCCAAGCCATGCCAAGCCTGGTTTGGACGTGGACTTCAAAATTCAAAGCGTTGCCAACTACTATTACCTTAACCGAATAAAACAATTTTTGGCACACCTCGTTCTACTGCTTAGAGTGATTAACTGATGCAAGGGTATACGGTTATTCTGTTCCAATCAAGCTGTGGACGTAAAATAAAGAGAAATTTGGCGATTCCCGAAAAGTGGCCGACGCCTTTTCTGGTGCCAATTTGACTTCAAAATCCCAAACCGATTTGGCTGAAATTAACAGAGCGTGTGGCCCCAATATGACCCTACAACTACCATAAAAAATCAGTCGTTTCCCTAATCTAGGTTTTTGGCTACAGCCAAAAAACCGTGAAAGTGATGGTTGTGACGACCCCGTCCTGAAACCCATTTTTGATCAAAACACGAGCTGTAGTTAACCGCTTTGGTTCAAATTTGCCATACTATTAGTACTTATTAGCTAATATGCGTGCAAAGTTTGAGCCCAATCGAGCAATCCAAGCGTCAGTTAGGTTGCTTCAAAGTTGATCGCTCCAGATTGCTTCAAAATGAGCTGAAATTGAAACTTTGAAGGCCATTTTCTCACGCATACGAGGGAATTTGGAGAAACGGATTGCGCAGTGATACTTTGACCAATAATGGCTACAACATAATATGTGAAAATGAAGGAAATCGGAGAGGGTCGATTTTAAAACCAATCGCGACATCTGCGTGTTTTACAAAAAGACTGTCATATAACGTCTTACATAGTTTTGAAAACTGGAATTGAAACTCGAAAACAGAAAGAAACCAACCTTGCTGTGGAATCCTTGAACAGCCATTCGGAACCACGGAACCGTTCTATAAAAAGAAATGGAAAATGCTAGAACTGGGAACCTCACCGGATCTCTCCTGCCTCAGAGAAAACCTTGGGCGGTTCTTCGCTTCCTTAGTGACAGTGGGCTTCTGGCTCGCCGTGTATAGGATTTGCCTGATCGACCACCTACGACGACGACGACGACGACGAAATGGAAAATGTTGCGTACGTAATCAAGAAAAATTATGTGTATAATGTGCTGAGTATATAATATATCGTGAACACGAGTAGCGTCAGTGTTCACGGGCTTATGTACAGTACGCGCCAAAATAAATTCCCGTTTCACTAGCAAAAGTGATTTGAAGTCAGTAATATTGGCATTATATATATACAAATCTGTGTGTTAAACTTGCCTTATGCTAACGTGTCATCTAAATGTCAGCGACAGCCATAAAATTTGTCAGTGAATCGGCAATTAATTTTGGCGCGTACTGTACTGCTTATAGCGTGCAACAAATTGTGTTGTACAGTATATATATTATTGTGCAGCCAATCGTGCAAAATACAGTACAGCTCATTTCAAAGTGAGCTTGAAGCGATGTCGCAAAAGCAAATTACGCGACATTTTTCGCGAAATGTCGTTAATTTTTGGCGACATTTCTCTAATATTTTGGGAGATTTCGCGAATTTTGAAGCGAAATGTCGCCAATTTCGCGACATTTCGCCAGATTTGGGACTTCGCCTCAAACGCACTTTGAAATTAGCTGTACTGTATTATAGCTTTGTTAACATTTTCGTGACTCTATATTAATAAGGACACTGACAAGGATTGCTTGCACTGAAATCTTCTGCTACAGGACTCTAGCTGAAATAAAATTTGACTAGCTCTAGCTCTTTTGACCAAAATTTTGAAATTTCGAAAGTTAGAAAGTGTTATAAATCGTTTGTTTTCCCACCGATTTGAATGAAAACAACGTTAGAAACATTTGTATTTCAGAAATTATTATGGTAAAATTTGAATTTTCAAGTAAATTTGTGAAAATTTTCGATTTGGACCCCCAATTTCCAGGCCCCGGCCCCGGTGCATCTCTATTCAAAAGTACTCAAAAGTACTGTGTCGGGATGGCCGAGTGGTCTAAAAAGCTGGTCAGAACCTCCGATCTTACGGTCGGTGGTTCGATCCCCGGAGGCCACAAAGCTTTCTCGTCTCTAGCCAACCCAGCTATCCATCCTTAACTGGTCGATAAATAGTTATATACCACCACTACGGTGGGAAGGTAACAGGAGTCTGTGTAAAGGGCCGGCCCCCCTTCCATGGATGCAGTCATTATTAGAGGTGACACTCCTGGCTCTACGGCTGAGAATCCGGGGACGAGCACCGGCACCCCATGTCCTGTGGCAGGACGGAGATATTACCTGGGGTAAACCTTTACCTTTTAACTTTTATTCATAGGAAAAATTGCTGCCACAAGGGTACCGAAATTTGCTTCCACAAAGGTCAGTGAAATTTGACCACCCGTTCACGTTGGGGCGGGCCACCGAAATTGACCTTCCCCCGAAAATGCCTTCCCCCCCTCCCGGGATTTTTGCACACCCCCAGGGATTTTTTGGGGATCTAAATTTTTGCCAAAATTAGGCAAATTTTCAAAAATTTTCCGGCGTCGCCGGAGATTTTTTCGTAAAAATGGCTATTTTTGGCTTAAATCCTGGCATTTTGAGAACTTTTTGCCTTTCTACATTTACGTGTAAAATACGACAAAAATACCAGAACACAGGAACAGAACAGAACACAATACCATAACAGAACACTCAAGCACTACGCCAGAACACAGACTCCTGTTACGTTCCTTCCCACCGCAGTTACCGACCAGTTAAGGATAGGCAGCTGGGTTGGCTGGAGCCCACGGCGAACCGATGTGTGCTTAGTTCCTTGCTCAAGGGGATTTGTGAAAGTCTTGTGGCAGCGGGGTTCGGGTTAAGATTTTCAGTCGAACGCCTTACCATTCGGCCATCACGGTACATAAAAATGCCCTCGCGACCTGGGCTTATTCTACAAATGATCGTAGTGATTTTGAAAAGGAGAGGATTTTAATATCTACTGAAAAGGAGAAGGACAAATATTTTCACTTTTTGTAATTGAGTCTTAAAAAATTTAACCAAAAAGGAGGGGATTTCAACCCCCAAAACCCCTCCCTTGGATACGCCCATGGGATCGTCTCGTCCCCCCCCCAAAGTGGTGTCCCTTTTTGCCCTGAAAAAAATCGCATAGAAAGCCAAATTTTCAAAATTTTCCGGGCTTGCCAGTTTTAGTCAATTTGTTTCCCTTCTCAACACTACGTAAATCTGCTTATTTTTGCGATAAAAATAAACTTTCACCGTGCATGCTAGAAAAATAGCGGTATTGTAGCACAGTTTTAGAAACATTTTCGCCCCCCTCACCAAATATTCCCTGCCCCCTCGGACTTTTGTGGGCCCTCCAAGAAAAACTTCCTAAAATAAGCTGAGGTGAAATGCTACAAGTTATATGCGATACACGACAGCCTGCGAAGCGGTCTTTCCTCAACGATTTTTTTCATTGGAGCTGAGTGCGCAAACGGGAGGATTTAGGGAAAATAAGAAAATCTCATCTTCCCCGCTAATCCAACCATATAACGTTCTCGCATGGTTACCTTCAAGAACACCTGGCAGTCAGGTTCCCAGGAACACCCGAGGGCACATGAGATCACCAGAAATAAAGAAGATACCAGAAACACGCCAGTACCGGAAGTCATTTCCAATCATGACACAAATCTAAGGAAGTTCTAGCTTCTATAAGTGCAAAGCAGCAATCTAGAATAAAGAATTCTAATAGAATATAGAATAACACATAATATATACAGCTTCTGAGGTACAATTTAAACACGAACAAAAGCTCGTGGGTGGGCAGGATCTGGCAGGCGGTTAGGTATATGATATAGACAATCTCACAGGCGGCCTATGCCACGCACACAGGAAATCCACAACTGGAGGGGTGTCTCCGTAGGTCGTTTCGAAATAGAAACGCCAACGTTTTTACTCCGTTACAAACGCCAACGTAGGTTTGGTTTGGTTCCCTCCCAGACACCTGGCCAGGGCACTGCGTGCGCTGGGCAATCTATGAACAGATGCTGCAGGTCTTGTGAGTAGTAGCCAGTCCATAGGTGGCCATAGGTGTAATTGGGAGGGGGGTGTAAACCCCCCAGCCATTTTCCAAACCCCCCCAGAAATTTTTGGGGGCCCCGGGCCCCCCCAACTGGGGGGGGGGTAAATTGGGTATTTTGGGTAAATTTTGTAACACTTTTCAAAAAGTCCAAATTTTTGGCTTAAAGTGTTTATTATCGCGAGAAATACACGTTTATAACGGTTTTATGGACTTCTAGACTCAATATTGACCTTATTCTGGACTCTGAAGTTTTCAATGTTGGCAATCAAGTTTTCGAGTTTAAAAACACAGTGTAATCGCAATGTTAAAATTACTTAATGATTTCATGTTTTTCGGCATTAGCAATGGCTGAAAAAGCGAATTTTGGCATAAAATAGAAAAATGTTTTTGGGGAGGTTTGGGGGGTCGTGGGGGGTTTGGGGTGTCTAAAAAGGGGGGCCCCCAAAATTCGGGGGGAGGGCCCCCCAACCCAAATCCCCGTTACACCTATGGTTGTGGCGCCAGGAGCTTGGCTTATTCTACTGGGGGGGCCCTCCCCATAAACGACCTCCCCCCCAAAGTGGGTACCCCTTTTGGTATATATATATATATGCCAACTTATGTTTTAAAAAATCGCGCAGAAGGTTAAATTTTCAATATTTTTGGCTTCACCGGAGATTTATACTGGATTTTTGCTTAATCTACACTAAATCCGCTTATACAGTACATTGCAAAGAAAAGGGCCGAGTCACTGACGCATATGGCTTTATTTCACTGAAAGTGATATGACCTTTCAGTTACTGTGATATGACCAGTTTGTATACATTTCTTTCAAATTGGAGTCTATGTAAACAAAAAAGTCATATCACAGTCACTGAAAAGTCATATCGCTTTCAGTGAAATAAAGAAACGTCAGTGACCCGGCCAGTGTATCTGCACTACTAACGAACTTTTTGGCAATTACTATAAAAATGTTGTCAAATTGCAAAATGTTTTTTGAAAAATTTTGGGCCACCCTCCCTAAAATGACTCGCCACCACAAAGGGCCCCCCAAGAACAATTATATACCTATATAAGCCCAGAGAGGAGGGGCTTCGAACGCCTATCGTTATTAAATTTTCCTTATCGCTATTTAAAGTTAGCACGAAAATTTCAAGATTTTTTGAAGTTTTAGAAATATACGTATTCTTAAACCTTGTCAAATGTTTTCTTGAAGGTCCTCAAATTTCAGTTAAAAAGGGAAGCTTGTCCCCAACATTAGGATTAAATAAAACCCTCTGAAAACTATATAACCAAATTTTGGGTTTCCTAAGTCACGTCGACGATAAAGCATGAAAATGCGGTCTTCCGCAAAAAAACAGAAAACTTTACGGGGGAGGCAGGGTTGGGGTCTAAGAAGGGCTCTCCCCAAAATTTAGGGTGGAGCTCCCCACTCCCCACCCCAATCCATTTCCCAGTTACAGCTATGGGGGTGCCCCCCAAACAAATTTTCATCATGAAGAGACCCACCAAAAATTTTGTTGCCCCTCCCCGACATCTGCACATTTATATATATATATACAAGAAAGTAAAATGCTCCTCCGGAGCATGGAAAAGTAATATGGATGGATGGGGTGAGGTTGCGAAATCAATAGAGGACTAGCTTTGAAAACGTTTAATATGGGCTAGGTTGTAAAAGAAAGGAGGACTAGGTTGTGGGCGAGCTAATATGGGCACAGCGTCGCCGAACAACCCATATTCGCGGGCTGTAAATATTATACATTCATCTATATCGGTTTCTAGACTTTAAATTATGGCTCCAGATTCTAAGTTAGATGATATAATCTATATCCGAATATTCGTACTTCCATGTATTATACAGTCAGACTTTTCCTTCGACAAAGTCTAAGCTTACTAGTGTTCATTTTATGCATTTATATATATACAGACAGCATATTTAAAGAATAATTTCATAGCGATTGTCATTGACTTCAACCCTGCCGGATTGAACCAATGGTTTTACCGCCACATCCCTATCTTTCTGTCCGATACTTGTCATAGTCCAACTAAATTTAAGATATATATGGCTAGCCTAAAACTGACCAAGCAAACTACTACGTTCTCGCAGATTATCCATTCAACATTTTTACTATAATGTTGACCGTTCTATATGTGACAAACGCTGAAGCGAAGCGTGCAAGCCCGCGAATATGGGTTGTTCGGCGACGCTGTGCCCATATTAGCTCGCCCACAACCTAGTCCTCCTTTCTTTTACAACCTAGCCCATATTAAACGTTTTCAAAGCTAGTCCTCTATTGATTTCGCAACCTCACCCCATCCACCCATATTACTTTTCCATGCTCCGGAGGAGCATTTTACTTTCTTGTCCTCTTAGCACTTTAAAGATTCTCTGACAATATTCCAATATTGTTAAACATTGGCCTTAAGATTAGCTCGTATGTCGAGGCCGAGGGAGAATTGGCAAGGGAAGGCCTCCATGAACGAACTTCCCATATCAAAAATGTGGATCCCCTTTTGGAACCAAATTTTGCAGTGAAAAAATCAGAAAGCGAAATTTTCAAAATTTCTCCTGTTTAACTGAACTAATTTAATTGGTTGGCATAGCTTAATTTTCCGGCTTAATGATGGATGCGTTTCCAGTGAGATTATATAATGAGTTAAGAAGGAGCCGAGCGTCAAGCAGCGTATTTACAGTATACAGGACTATGGGGCCACTTTTTGTGGGTGGCATAATGACAAAAGTTGATCGCCTCGCCAAGGGCTGTCATTTGATACCAAACTTGACCACTTTTGAAGACTTTCAATTTTGACCCACACCCGACCCACAGTGGGTGGGGCACCCACCCACAGGTCGGTGGGGCCACTTTTTGTGGGTGGCATAATGACAAAAGTTGATCGCCTCGCCAGGGGCTTTCATTTGATACCAAACATGACCACCTTTGAAGACTTTCATTTTTGACCCCCACCTGACCCCCGACCCGCAGGCCCTGGGGGTCAGGGGTCACATCCACCGACTCAGCAGTATGCTCATCGTTTTCAGCGACCCTGATTTACTATATATGGGCACCACCCCAAGGCCGAAAAACGCCATTTTTAGTGACTTTTAGGCCATTTCTAGTAAAAGTGGGACTTAAACTTTTCGTGAAAACAGGTGAAAAAATGCAAAGTTTGGGCCTATCTCCTGAAAGCTACAGAGCGAAATTAAAAAATCCCCTCGTTACTTTGTGTGCATTGGCCGAAATATTCAAATAAAATAAACCAAACCGATCTAGCTGCTAGCCTGTGAAAAAAAGTCCACCACAACCGAAGTGCCAAAATAGCGAAAGTCCGACTTTGGGGCCTTGGCACAGAGCCAAAATTGGCCAGGTGCCAAAATGACCAAAAAAGGTAGCATGGGGGGATACTGTCTACCAACATATAACAGTAGTATATATTGGACCAAAATGCCCACAACGTTCCAACACTTCGCTAGAAAATGCACTTCCGAAAAGCGTTATTCACCTAGAAAAAAAAGCAAACGCAAACTAACTGTTGCCAAGTGCAAAAATTTGAAGTTTCGAATTCGAACCAAAAGTATGGTGATACTTGTAGTACTACTCGAGTACTTTACGATGGTAACATTTTTACCCCTCCCGGACCTCTAATTAGCTGGCTCCAGGCCAACACGGTCTCCAGGAGGCCGCGCAGACGCCTTTAAACCCATATTATGTAGGGGCGCTATCGCGCCCCTACATAATACAAGTAACAAAAATGCTCCGCACAAAGGAGGATAATATGTGTGTGATGGCCTGTGTCTATCCTTAAAATTGAGAAAATGAGAAATTGAGACAAAAATGTACTATACGTATATATATACCACAACAAGTTTGGGTGGATGGCTCTATGACGGAAGTTGATTAGTTCGCTTAGGGTTTTCATTTGATGCCAAAGTTCACCACTTTTGAAAAATTTCATTTTTGACCCAAAATCGTCAAGTCCCCACCCCACCCCACCACAGCACTCTACAGCTACTTTGGGTACGCAGTTCTATGACAAAAGTTGCTCAGCTCACTTAGGGCTTTTATTTGATGCCAAAGTTCACCACTTTTGAAAAATTTTATTTTTGACCCAAAATCGCCTAAGTCCCCACCCCACCCCACCACAGCACTCTACAGCAACTTTAGGTACGCACTTTTATGAGAAAAGTTGCTCAGTTCGATGCGGGCTTTCATTTGGTATCAAATTTGACAACTTTTCAAAAAATTTCTTTTTGACCCAAAATCGCCTAAGTCCCCACCCCACCCCACCCCACCACAGCACTCTACAGCCACTTTGGGTATGCAGTTCTATGACAAAAGTTGCTCAGCTCACTTGCGGCTTTCATTTGATACCAAATTTGACCACTTTTGAGAAACTTTATTTTCGACCATTTGACCCTCCCACCCGACTTGACCCTCCCGACGGCAAAGTGGAACCAGCCCAGCAATATAGACACGTCGGACGGCAAAACGGATACCGGGAATGAGCTGGACACACCAGAAAACCCCTATAGACAAAGTTTTGAGAGGCCAGGTAGAGCCTACTATGGACCTCCAGGAAGCGGTTTCCGACTTGACCCTCCCGACGGCAAAGTGGAACCAGCCCGGCAAGATGGGTGGGTCTGACGGTAAAACTGACTGCGGGAATCGATTCTCCGTGCCAGAAAACCATTGTATGGAAGATTTGAGCTTTCAAAGTTAAATAGATAGCGAGAAATTTCGATTTTTCATTTTTCGAATTTTCCCATCTTTGACGAGCCACTGTGGTCGCTAGGAAGTGATAGAGAAACGCAACCTGGACCGTTAGTTAGTTCAATATAATAATTTCTGAATATAAAAAGAAATCAGCTCCAGCTCGTAACGTTCGACCTGAGCGACGACCACAAAAATGGTCACTTTTCGCTATGAGCCGACTTTGCGGCGCCACTGCGGCGCTGTGGCGCAGCTGCGGCGCAAAGAAAGTTGTGATTCTTAAATTCTTTAGAGGGTACTACTAGACCCCATAGCCCTTTAGGTTGGCCCACCGCTGCAGATCACGTGAAAGCGGCGAACATTATGTACAATACAACCATCAAATAGAGAAACCGGAAAAAAAACATCGCCGCCATAACCGGTCCGGGGCGCAACTTTTTAACGGTAAGTGATACGGGGCTGAAACTTCACAGATATACTAAACTCGACGTGCTCTACAATTTGCGCATGAAATCTGCGCAGGATTTTGCGCAGCTTCTGCGCAGCTTATTTTACGCTGTCTCCAGCCACTTTTCACACATATTATAGGGGTCGCTGCCGCGACCCCTATGATATATATATATATATATGATTTCCACTTATTTAACTAATCATATATATAGTATCGCAAAGCAGCATAGTTTCACCATGGGAGGTTGGGTTGAAGGGCCTGGGCTTATTCTGGGGTTTTTTGGGGGCTTCTAGGCCCCCTCCCCCAAATCCGAGGGACAAGTAATTGGGGGGGGATGAAAATTTGTCTAAAAATAGCCCTATATATTCTTCTAGCAATCTAGCACGCTGGGGGAAGTCTGCGGGGCAGGCCTCTCCCATGTCTGAGGGGCTGGGCTTATTCTAGTGGGAGGGGGGCGTAAACACCCTTTCCCCCAAAAAGTCGTCCCCCCCTCCAAAAATCGCCCCCCCCCAAAAAAAAGTGGGTGCCCCTTTCGGTACCAATTTTACCCTGAAAAAATCACTGAGAAGGCCAAATTTTCAAAGATTTTTAGTCGATTTTTGCCTATTTAAGCACTATTTTTGCACTAAAAACGAACTTTTTTGGCGATTATATACTATAAAAATAGCGCTATTTTTAGCATGTTTTTAGAAAAATTTTGAAAAATTTTCGCCCCCCCAAGAATGACTCGCCCCCCGAGGGCCCCCCAAGAAAAATTCCCTAGAATAAGCCCAGGGGGGGGGGACGGGAACGGATTTCTGGGGGGTTTCCAAAAATGCTTAGAAATAGCTATTTTTACTGCTGAGCTAAAACATTGTATTAAACAAATAAAGTGTTTTCGCACACGTTTTTAAAAACACAACATTTAAAAAACACACTAAAAAGCACACTCAAATTTTCAACTGAAGGCAGGGGCGGATACAGGGGGGGGGGGTGGCCGCCACCCCCGTCGCGATTTGAAGGTTGGAAAAATTAACTAGAAAAATAGGGAAAAGGGTAAAAAACCAAAAAATTTCGCTCCTTCGGCCGTTAAAAACTTTCTAATTTTAACGGTATATTTATTGCATTTATGACAAAAAACTTCACTTCAAAAATAACGGAAAAATTCACTATTTTTGACTAAAAATGTGATATATTTTAAAACATATTCTGAGTTCTTCAAAATTAAAAGAATTAAAGATCCGATGACCGATTTTATTGCAAAAACAAAAGTTTCCCCTCCCAGATTTTTTTACTATCCCTCATAGTTTCCCTGGAAATTTTGGTTGGGGGGGCAAACTTCGAAAATTTGGTGGTCGATCCCCGAAAAGTGATGGGGAGTACCCCCCCCCAACCATAGGTGTGGCTGGGCAAAAAATCTGGGGGGGGGGGGGGTTCCGACGTGGGGTGGGGGGGGCCGCCAATTGTCCCAAAAAACCCCTAAATTTTCGATTTTTTTGCCATTTTTGGCCACTTTTTGGCCAAAAATCGGGGGGGCCTAGCTAAAGTCTGAAAAATCTGGGGGGGGGTCGCGAAAATTTGTCAATTTGGTGGGGGGTGCCCCCCCCCACCCCCCCCCCCCCTAACACATCTATGCCCCCCCCCCCCCCCCCCCCAGAATTCGGACAAAATAAATTTCGAAAAATGCCAAAAAAATGCAAAATTTTCTGTATTTTAACGCTTTTTTTTGTCAAAACAAGGCTTGTTCTTAACGTTTTAGGTGTTTTTGCACCGTTTTAAAGCGATTTTAGGTCAAAATTTTAGAAAAATTTATCAAAAAATGACCATTTTTCGACCAAATTTAGCTAACTTTTTGGGTGCAAAAATCGTTGGGGGGGGGTTCGGGGGGGGGGGTATCCAAAATTTGGGGGCGGGTAAGGCAAAAAATCAGGGGGGGGGGTAACTTGGGTCAATATTTTTGGGGGGATATATACCCCCCCCCCCCAAAGGACACTATGGGGATAACCCCCCCACCCACCCCAGGGAAACTATGCTATCCCTCCCCCACTTTTGGTTACCCCCCCAGCACTTTTTTGGCCAAAAAGTTAGCTAAATTTTGCTAAAAAATGGTCATTTTTTGAAATTTTTTCTCAAATTTTGGCTTAAAATCGGTTTAAAACGGTGTAAAAACGTGTCAAACGATAAAAAACAAGCCTTGTTTTGACAAAAAAGCTTTAAAATACAGAAAATTTTGCTTTTTTAGGCCATTTTTTGAATTTTCTGAGGTCCGAATTTGGGGGAGGGTTCGGGGGGGGGGTACTCCCCATCACATTTCGGGGGTCGACCACCAAATTTCGAAGTTTGCCCCGACCCCCCCCCAACCAAAATTTCCGGGGAAACTATGCTCCCCTGCCACAAACACAACAAAATACACTAAGCCTAACAAATTTTCCAAAATTTTAAGAATTCGAAGTCTGCATGAAGAACTATTATAAATATAATTTAAAGATCTACTAAGCTTGTATTCCCCCAGCACTAGTTTAGAAAAATCCAATTCTAAGAAATTGAAAGTCGATTGCAACTCGAGATCGTGTCCACCACTTCACTGGAATAGAATGTTTTGTGCTCGCACCTGCTTGTGCTCAGTGAGCGGCTGAGACAAAGATTGTCTACTGCGCCACCACCGTGAAGCTAGCGCAACATATAATTTCGATAAAATTTGATCGAATTTCTGCTGCTTACGGGCTGAAATAGGATATACTTCACGGCGGCTCCGATTGACGGAGAATTGATTGATTGATATGCCTGCCCTGAATCGACAAAACTGATGAAACATTATAGTCTAGCTCGTTGCGGTTAGTCCAGCAACTGTTAGGGATAGCCAAGTAATTCAATTTTGCATAAAACCAAGTGGAGAAGATGGCTTATTTTGTTTAGCTTAATTGAATTTAAAATTTATAACCAATGAATCAGACTTATGTTGGAATGCACCCACACAAAGTTTGAGCTAAATTCGTTAAGTTTTGAGAGAAGTCATTAGGGAGTGTCGCTCAAGGGCGTGAAGCGAGCTTCGGGCTGGACTGGCGTGGCCCGAAGTCCGGTCCGGAGAGATTTGGTTGGCCCGAGCTCCAAGCCCGGCTCGAGAAATTTTTTAACGGCGCAACCCTAGAGGGTAGATAGTTTACTTGAGTACATATTTGGCATATTTGGAGGGGGGTGTTTACTTCATCCGTCTTTTTTGTTGTACATTTGTAACGAACTAATTCTAGTTTTGTTTTCACAATTTTTCCATTCTCCATCAGAAAAAGCAGTTTTTAGTGTTGCAAATGGCAACAATCTCCATTTCCTGAATTGATCCCTTCTATTTTCCGGAGAAACTTTCTGAAAGTGACCTGTTAAAAGTTACTGTCAATTGTTTGCGAAGTGTGGTAGGTAAGGATAAGCACCGAATTAACTAAATTATTAAATTCGTCTGTAATTAAATTCATTATGACCGCATAGATGTAGTAGATCTGTTTAGATGCTGTGTTTGGAAGGAATGTGCTAACATATTGATTCCAGCTTTAGGAGAACTGTGAGTCTCTGTGACTGTCTCTTTCTATTTAGCACAAACTCTCTCTCTCTCTCCGTCAATGTTTAGTCAAGCTGTTCGACTGGCAAGCAGTAGTAGCTTTCCTGTGGTCGGAGGTCTTTTTTGAGGCCTTTTCTATGGTTTCAAAATGTTCCCAGTCGTGAAACTTGTCTTTGTGTTCATGTGATAAAATTATTGAACTAATTAGAGGGTCATTATTGAAATATGGATTTAGAATTTTTCGAGTTTTCAAGTGAAATTGGAGTGTTTGACTCCTGACTTTTCATTAGTGACAGTTTCGTGAAAGGGAAAGAAAACTTGATTGAGATTATACTGCTTGTACAATTTTTGGAATTCTACAATCTTTAAATGCGTTGTCACTTGTTAGGCATGAAATCGAAACTTAGCCTGGAGTGCACAAAAAAGTTTAAGAATATAGTTGCGGAATAGCAACAGGCGAAGTCTGATTTTTGAATGGGAATATTAATCTTCTGCTGTTTTGTTGCTATTCTTAAACTTTATTGGTGCAGACCACTGTAAGAATCGAAATGTAGAGGAATAATTCGTGAACCGACCACTGATTTACAACCATTATACCTATTCATATAGGTCTCGTCTCTTATAGACTGTTCCTAATATCCACTCATGTTCCAGATTACAAATGCTGAAACGTTTCAATACTATTATTTAATACGGTAGATGGCGATACAGGAATTCATTTCAAAGGAATTTTCCATTGGTGGATTTTATCTGTCATATGATAAATTTTTCAGTCGTCATTTCAACTTAACCTTCCTCTCGTTTTTACAAAATAACAACAGGATATCGATTTGTTGTGTAACTTAACTTTTTGTTTGTCCTGAGAAAACTTTCCCAAAACTTTTTAGCTTTATACCTACACAGCTGTCAACATTTTAGAGCTTCTTCGTTGCTGCCTACTTACACTTGCTTTGAAGTGATGCAAAAAACTTGAAACATGGAGTTAACAATCCCTACCTTTACCTTATTTTTGCTGCATAAAGTGTTCGGTAAGTCATGTCATTTATAAATTAGCATATACGTCGGATAAAATAAAAACTGCTTCACCTTTGAATACTTTGTGACTTTAAAAAATTCATTTGTTTAAACACCTATCAGTTTGACCAAAAGGCTTAATATGAAACTAAAATAAAGTATATATAAGTTAAATTTTGAATCAATTTTAATCTTAATATTTGACCTTGCTGATTTCAGGAAGCGTGCGATTCAGCTGTTATCAGTGCTCTAAACAGTCGGATAATGATAATTGTGAATTTCTGAATGAAAGTGCCGTCTCTATTCAGATGTGTCAGCCGCCGGCCAAATGCAGTGTCAGTTACTTGTACTTATTTTCTTTTAATTGGTGAAAAGTTAATGTGAAACAAACAAACAAACAAACAAACAATACTAAATACTAAAATACTAAATTAAAAGTATAAAGTAAATTAAATTTAAATTAAAACTATAAATATTGGTTCCAAAATGCAACGTTTTGCTCATTTGTTACTGCGCCTCACCTAGCATTATTTGCCATTTACCACATTAATGCTCCTTGCCTATGTATCACTAAGCTTTCCCAAAAGTCCATCAACTTAATTTATCTTCTCAAAGATTCCTCAGAACTTATCTTTGGCCGCATCATGTCGAATCGAATCCAATATTACTTTCTATTGGATATTTAGAATTTACTGTTGAGACAACTACAGAGAAAATTTAAAATTGAATTAGATAAATAATTGTTTTAAACATTTTCTAGGTTTGGCGCTTCTTCTCTCAGGAGCACAACCTGACCTATTACCTGGAGCGAAAGTGCGAAACAGACTGCGATCCCGGCTGCACCAACCTTCAGGATATGGAAAACCGATTTGTCAGCTGCACTTCCTGTTGCAATTCCAGCTTTTGCAATGTGGACAATTCTGCCTCTGCAAAACTACAGAAGCAATGCAATCTGTTTGCAGTGCCTCCGCTATTACTTATCCTATATTGGCTTTTATAACAGTCCTCTAGCCCAGGCGAAACATCATGGCCGATTGGTCCAGCCGCTGAATCAGAAAACAAATGGGACACGGATCGAATCCCACCGGTTCCGATTTCTTTTTCTCAAATTTGAGAAACACTGTTTGATTTTCATTTGTCGATAGACTAACTTTTAGCTGAGCTTCCATTCAAACTTTTATATCTACAGTTTTTGTTAAGCAAGCTTCCACAAATAATTCAGTTGTTTTTGTAAATCTTCCTTCAGTAAATTCGTCATCACATTATGTAAGCATTATATTTATTATGTATAAACTAAACCATCTTTCGCCACCACAATTAAGCTGGAGTAATTTACTATAGAAATTTATTCGCAATCAGAATAAATTAGGACGGTTTAGCTTCGCAATTAACAAAATACATAATTCATGATTCTAATTGTATGTTGACTGTGCATATCTAAAGAGAATCCTTTGCATTAGTGAAAGCCGAAAAACTTTAAATATGCTTTTCAAGTTTTCAGTGTCTATGTAACGGGCCTCACGAAAAATTAAATTAAAACACTGAATATGAACGCTGGGTCTGTCGGCGGTCAGGTAAAACCTATTATTCTGTCAACACTGCTATCATTTCTGTTGGGAGGAATAACGTCTTTTAGCTTGATGCAACTGTGGCCTCGGTAGAAAAACAGAGCAGAGCAGTGATGAGAGTTACTAGCGTTCGTAGGCTCGAATCCCACCAAAGTCCAAATTTTTGGCATACATTCAGGAAACAGAATTACATTTGTCAGAATGTCATTAACCAGAATTTCATTTTCCAGCAGAATGCTGCTTATCAGAATTATAATTGCAGAAATGCTTTTGTCACTTATCACAGGCAAATCAATAAAGCTACGCGAATGTTCCCCGTTTGGGGGGGGGGTCGACAGGCATACCTCCTCCCCGTCTGGTGGGGGGTTAGCCAAAAGAGGTCCCCTTTTGGTGGGGGGGGTAGGCAGAAAAGGGTCCCCGTTTGGGGGGGGGGGGTCGTCAAGACAGGCAAAGATTGCCGAATCTGATTGGCTACTTGCGACCGCCCCCCAACGGGGACCCCTTTTGCATACCCCTACCAAACGGGACCTCTTTTGCCTACCCCTCCACCAAACGGGAACCTCTTTTTCCTACACCCCCACCAAACGGGGACCCATTTTCGAATAGAACAAAAACTACCGTAATCCTCTGCTCGGATCTCTTGAACTTTATGACCACAGACTTGATATCGACATCATTCGAAAGCTCTTAACATGCTCTATCCGACGATGTGAGGCAAATGGTCGTATGTTATTTCATTAATAAGTTAATTTTAAAAAGGAGATAAAAATTTGTAAATTCTCAATTTTTACTAACATTTTCTAACTTATTTTTTCGTAGTGCAAGACAAAAACGGATAAACTACTTATATCGTCTAATAGAGCACGTTTAGAGCTTTCGAATCATATAAATATTAACGAATAATATTCATCGTAGCAATCACTAACTAACTTTAAAGTGGACCATGTTGACACCTTGTGGTCATAAAGTTCAAGAGATCCCTCTGCTCTACCCCCCCACCAAACGGGGAGGGGTTTTCTGCAATCTGATTGGCTGTTGGCTATCCCCCCACCAAACGGGGACCTCTTTTCTGCTACCCCCCCCCCCCACCAAGCGGAGGGGGGGGGGGTATGCTTTGTCGAACAGAGCGACCCCCCGACCAAACGGGGGAACATTCGCGTATTGTGGGCGGAGCACCGTTACGCAATGCAGTGACGAGAAGCTCTCTAGTATCTTACTCTTCTTCAAATATATAGTGCAATTATGCACTCTTGATAATACTGTTCCGACAGGTGAATTTTTTGGCAAATTAAGTTCTGAGTCGTATTCTGTCCTATGAAATTCTAATACCATTCTGTCAAATGAGATTCTAAAGAAAGTAGACGAAATTGTTCGGCCTACAGTTGCTATAGTGACCACTAAAGTTTCTCCGACCTTAACCAACTGAACAAAATTTCACTTTTTATTCAAATCGAACCACATTATAGAATAGTACCACAGAAAAACAATTAGGGACTATCTAATACACTAATTGACATAATATTACGTTGTTTAGCATTTGCTAGCTAACTATTTAGCTACAGTTAAGTTAACACAGAAACAGAATTTCGTAGACGCACGGCACAAGTGCAAATATACGTACCTACATTACATAAAGTTTAATCTCAACAAGTTTACACAAGTCAACACTTTAGTGGAAAAAGTTACACACTGCATTAACCATTCAATCAAAACAAGCCAACAATTTATAACTCAAATTTTGCGCTCGTCCAACAAAGGGAAACTTAACAGAATGTGCAAAGTGACGAAAAGTCAATCATACGAGAAATAATCGTACACATTTTCACAACACAGTTTGCACTGCAAACAATATCATTCAGTATATGTCCAAGAAAATGTTCAAGCCCCCGTGAAGATGCTATTACTTCAGATATATTATATTATACCAAATTAAAAAATAGGTCATTCTACTTAGCAACTACAAGAAACAACCATCTCCGCCAAACAGCTTAGACATATAGTCGGATGAAAACAAAAAATCATTTTGACACAGAACAAACCGAATGAAATAGAAATATGAAAACTAAAGTTCCCTGTCTTGAAAGGTCAACAAAACTAACATTAAAATAGCAAAAAACATTTATTAACAACACTGAATAAGAAGAAAATAGCGTTTTAGTATCCCATTCAATTCAATTCCTATCTTCCATTCTCTAGTGTTCATACTCCACGCCGATACCAAACTTATGTCCGCCTTCGTTGAACTGTTGTAGATTGATTAGAGTTGAAAGCACAAGCTTCAGGCCTAAAATTAGCAAGGTTGATATAGATAACATGCCATAAAATCTTTACATCATAAAAACAAAAAGTGCACCCCTATAAGTGTTAAAGGGAGTGCTCCTAATTCAATCTTTCATTCATACCGTCTCAACCACATTCATAGGAAAGTATGAGCGAATGGGCAATAGTCCCAAAGACAGGACTCGGTCAAATGAGACTCCAAGCCAGATAGAGGAGCGCGGCTTCAGAGCTGATAACATTGTGCATCCAGCCTGCTGTTGCAACACTCTTATCACTACGTACATGAAATTTTTATGGAATTAACTTATGGAAATTTTCTTGGGGGAGGGGGAGCTCTCTTTGGGGGTGGCCCTCGGGGAAGGGCGAAATTTTTTTAAAATTTTTCTAAAAACATGCTAAAAATTGCGCTATTTTTATAGTAATCACCAAAAAAGTTCGTTTGTAGTGCAACCGGATTTGTGTTAGAATAGGCAAAAATCGAGTAAAAATCTCTGGCAAAGCCGGAACATGTTTGAAAACTTGGCCTCCTGAGTGATTTTTCAGGGCAAAAGATGGTACTAAAAGGGGCACCCACTTTTTTTGGGAGGGGGAAGCGATTTTTAGGGGGGAATTTTGGGGGAAGGTCGTTTATGGGAGGAGACCTCCACCCCCCAGTACAATAAGCTCAGTAAAAAATTGTATACACAAGAGTATATAATGATAAGAGTACGCCACTAGGCATGCGACCTCATAGCAGAGCTAAAACTATGACCCTAGTAACTACTCCCCGCAAACCAGTACCTGGTCAAAACGGGGGAATGCTCATTCCTCTATGTTTACGTGGTTAAGCTCGAAAACACCAGCTGTGCGTTCGTTTAATTTGAGCCTTAAACATAGCGCGCAAATTTCCTAGAAGTGATGAGCCTGATTTGCGGGGGGCCTCAGCCATTAGCGAAACAGATCCTAGTTTTTCCTCTAACAAAAGACAGCATAACCAGTGGCATACTCTGATCATTATACTATTAGTGTCTATTTCTTTAACGATTAAAATAGTCGGATTAAACGGATTAAAAATCAACCGGATTAAAATTTATTTGCTATTTGTTGTTGTTGTTGTTGTTGCTATTTGCTATTTCTAATGCTACATTAAACGGATTAAAATTAACTCGTTTAATCCGGCCATTTTTAATCCGCGGATTTATTTTAATCCGCTTAATCCGTGTAGCTGAACGAGGATTAAAAATTAGTTGAAAATGCAGGAGACGGATTAAAAGGACTAAAATTAATCTTTAAAGAAACAGCGATTAAGCAGGTCGGATTAAAATCAACCGGTTGATTTTTTAATCCGAAGTGTGAATAAAGATACAAGATTAGATTAAACTTTTAATCCCAGGTGCATGAAAGCAATAGGATTAAATTTAATCCGTTTAAGTAGCTGGATTAAAATTTAATACCTTTAATCCGAGGTGCTATTTCTTTAATGCGGATTAATGTTAATATAATACGTTTAAGGGGGGGGGGGGGGTTAAGGCCAATTTTTCGACCATCTCCGATTTTGTTCATTTTCACATATTTTGTAGTCCCAATGGGTCCACAAAACAAGATTAGAGCGTTTTGCATAATATTGCTTCAATCGTGCTGTAGAGTCCTTCAAAGGTGACCTCGACATAACATAGGAAAATTAAAAAGTAGGTAGGTAGGTATAGTTGTACTTCCCGCCCGCTAGCCGGTGAGCTTTCGCGAGGCCCCACAAAGGAGACATTTACAGTAAACTGTAAATGCAGGATTACAATAAACTGTAAATGTAGGAGCTTAACTCGGAGAGCCACCCCCTGTACATTTTAGTTTGTACAGCTAAGCTGAGCGGTATCATGACAGTGCTGAACAGGAGTCTAAATCCCATCAACGATTCAGACCGCATGGCAGACCTCCTTTAACGCTCGGTCCCCTACGTGGTCGCTGGTCATCGGATAGCGGGTCGGCTTACCTGATTAGAATATGTTTGTTTTACCATCCTTTAAGAAGATTCCAATGATCCCCGAAGTCCACAGATTTGAGAAAGGAAAATGAAAAACTTAGGTTAAAAAGTTTGTGGCAGAAAATTTTTTGCTGTAAGCAAGATACAGCGCTACAACCTTGTTGTACATGTTAAGGACATACCATCAGAGAGTGCAAATAACCCCTCTGGTACAATTCTGTTGAGTGTCGGATTTTTGGCGATTTTTAAAAGTCAAAATTTTATAAAATTGGTGCTTTTTGCACGACGAAAAACAGGACCAGCAAAACATTTTCGCCTCTCCTGCACGATTGGCAAAAGCTACAGAAATCGCTTATAGGAAAGTTGCACTCTACGCATACACAGAATTAATATGACAGTAGTTGCAAATTTCTACCATTGGTAGTGCTCTCAAAAAACTTGCCACAAAATATGCTAATTTAGCCAAAAATCATCATTTTTCACAGTTTTCACGTTCTTTTAATAATTTCTCACTCGTTCGTTACCCACTTGAAAGTCACCAAAACTGGCACATAAAACTCTCAATGCTTGCCGGACATTATGGTAAAGGCAAATGCTTCAAGGTAGAACTTTTCTGTCGTGTCGGCTCCCTTGATCTCTTATAAAGTCACAAAAGTCAATTTTTGAAATTTCCAAAATATAGACAAATTGGGTATCATTCGATAGCTACTGATGAGCTGAAGAACATTTCTAATAGAACTATGTGTCTGAAATGTAGTATCTGAAAATTAGAACAAGTTAAAATTTCAGGATAGAGTTAGATGAAAAAGGCTCAGTTCACAATTGAAGAACTTGTACTGTCAACGACTGGCTGGATATCCCGTAGTCATTTTAGTATTAAAATGCCACATTAGTTCACCCAAATTTCGCTGCCGTTCTGTCTCAACATGACCTTGGAGGACAAATCACAGTGATTTTCAAGTTTTCCAACTTTATAGCTGAATATCTCTGCCAGTTTGATTTCGAACTCTAATGTTTTGTCTTGTTTTTGGAACATATGTTCCTATGTTGTGTGTGAAAATGAGCGAAATCCGTGACTATCGATTTTGACCCAAAGCAAGCGGCCCCCCTTAATCTTTAAAGAAATAGGGCCTTAGTAAAACAGCCTAATGTGCTTAATGTGTGTGTGTGTGTATCTTACCAGGCTTGAGGGTATGGGTCATGCCCATCCCCAGCTGTGAGGTTGAGCTGATCTTGGCCCGGATCTGCGTGTCCCGGTCCGCCTGCAGCGCGGCGGCCAGTCCGAATCGGGTGCTCTGATCCCCACGATTCCAGCCCAGTGTGGCGCCCAGGTCCAGCTTATCTGTCACCTTGTGATACACACTGCCGCCAAAGTCAACCGCGTCCGTTCTGAAAATAGAAAGGAAGGAAGGGAAGGTTACGAAAAAGCAAAAATGAAAAACTCATCAACGAGATAAAAAACACGAGGGGGCAACCCCTGGATACTCACTGTGTAAAGGAAGCGGCAACAAGGAAACTCATTCCGTTTTTTTCGGGTAAGGGTGGAAAAAGTTTGAAAACATAATATCACTGGAGCACAAACTACTAAAAAAGACACATAGCCTCAGGAAAAACACAAGCTGTACGCAAAAGACTTGCTACTATAAAGTATATTGGTGCAACCAAATGCAGATTTTCTCAAAGGACACTGATCATGTCAAATTTATATAAATGCTAGTCTAAATGGATATAAAGAAGACTAACATAAAATAACAATACAATAGGAACGGTATATATGTCGTAGTACAGTATATGATTCAGTACAATCACGGATTGTACTAGTACAGTATGTGATCCTACACTGTACTAGTACAGTGCGTGATCAGCCTTAGCACAGTGCAAAGTGTAACAAAGACTCAATGTATTTATGGAACCTTCTTCACTAATGCAACAGCATGTTTGGGGTCTGAGTAAGATGTTTAAGGGGGGGGGGGGTCACTTTTTTGCCGATTTTTCGACCATCTCCGATTTTGATCATTTTCACATATTTTGTAGTCCCCCTGGGTCCGCGAAACAACACAAGAGCGTTTTGTGAAATATTGCTTCTATCGTTCTGTGCAGGCCCTCAAAGGTAACCTCGACATGTGTTAAACATAGGAAAATGAAAAAGTTAGGTTAAAACGTTTGTGGCAGAAAATTTTTTCGCTGTACAAGAGCCAGAGCTCTGAAACCTTTTCAAAACCATTAAGGACATATTGTAGAGTGCAGCTGTCTCCTCTGAAGCGATTCTGTTGTGTATTGGATTTTTGGCTTTGAATTTTGAATTTTTAAAGTAAGAATTTTGGAAAATCTGCCATTTTTGGACAATGAAAAACAGGACTCTTTTGCTTGTCCTGAACGATTGGCAAAAGCTACAGAAACTGCCAATAGATACCTAGCTGCACTCTACGAATAAAACTACGTCTTATGAAAGTACTCGCGTTTTTCTATCATCTACAGTAAGCTCAAAAAACTTGCCACAAAAACAGCAAATTTTGCTAAAAATGGCCATTTTTCATAATTTTCACATTCTTTTGATATATAATTTCTCACTCATTATGTGGTAAAAATCACCAAACTTGGCAGATTAATTAATATATCCATGTCTGTCACATAATGTGGCCAAAACAAATGCGTCAATATTGAACAATGAACATGACTGCTGTGGCGGCACCTGTTCCTGTGATCTATCTGGCTGGCTGGCCTTCAGCCACGTCTGCACTTAAATATTACCTTAGCAAAGGCTTTAATTTGATGTATCTGTTAACCCTGTTTTCGGTAGCGTTTGGTCTCCACCTGACCTTGCAGGGCTCATCACCGGAATTTTCAAGTTTTCCGGCTTTGAACCTGAATGACTCTGTCACAGTTTGATTTCGAACGCTAATATTCTAAGTTATTTTTGAGAACATATGGGGGCATATATGTGTGAAAATGAGCGAAATCCGTGACTATCGATTTTTGACCAAAGTGACCCCCCCTTAAATAAATATTTGATTGTTAAAATGCCCTGTTAAGAATACTGCATAATAGAGACCTTCACGGGCCTGAATTTTCAGGCCCGGCCCGCCCGTCAAATTTCTGCTCGGCCCGACCCGGCCCGGCCGCTTTCAAAAAAAATTTTGAACCTCGGCCCGGCCCGTAAATTTGAAAATTCAGGCCCCGACCCGTCCCGGGCCAAATCTGCTAATTTTTTGCCGTTGCCCAAAACAGCAATTTTTCGTTTTTCGGAAGTTATTCGTGTTTAACCATATTAAGTGTTTTCTCAGGCTATTTGAAGCTGCGAAAGTTTACAAGATGCATGTTGTGCAGTGTTTGCCCGAGCCAACATTTTGATTGGTTTGACGCGTCGACACGAGTCTATAGGCGTCTAATCGTGGCTGGAGCCATGAAACGGCACTCCATCATAAAACGGCAAAAAGTGTTAGATCTTGTTGCTATCAAGGTTACTGTTAGGGTTGAAACTTTTTTACAAATTTTTTACGCTAACATACGTATTTTTACACTTTATTACGTACGCTTTTTACAGCGTTAAAACGGGTGTAAAAATTAATTGCTTTTAGCATGTACATTAAAACCCTGTTTTAACTATGAAATAGTTATTATTTAAATATCAAAACTTCTATTCTGGCCCCAAACATGCTGTAGCATCAATGAAGAAGGTTCCACGAATACATTGCGTCTTTGTTACACTTTGCACTGTGCTAAGGATAATCACGCACTGTACTAGTTCAGTGTAGGATCACATACTGTACTAGTACAATCCGTGACTGTACTGAATCATCTACTGTACTACGACATATATACATACGTGTAAGCATGCAGAGCATAGGCAGAGGTCTTGTATCCGAGGGCAGTCATGTACTTTTGCAGCTTCTTCTGAGCAAGATCCGTCTGCACCTGACCGCCCACCAACCAATTCTCAT
The DNA here is from genome assembly GCA_030248195.1 of Trissonchulus latispiculum. NCBI lineage: Eukaryota > Metazoa > Nematoda > Enoplea > Enoplida > Ironidae > Trissonchulus > Trissonchulus latispiculum. The sequence goes on from JASAND010012549.1 coordinate 63,351, forward strand.
AACTAGAAAACAATAATTATTGTAAAAACAAAATTAAGAGTTATTTCAAATTTCAAAATGCCACTTGCTTGTAGTCAATAAACATTTTCATTGGTGGAATTTTCGAGAAAATATCAAAAGGTAACGTAGTTTTAGAACGGTCGAAGGTTTTAAAAATAACAAACTAGGTAACAAACAGCAACATCGTAATGAGCCAGTCACACTTGCACGCAGATACACGGAAAATACACAAAAAATTCTGAAAGTGTATGTAAATTTAAAAGACAAGGTTCAAGAAAATGGCCAAATTTTACCATTTTCAAACCAACTTTTCAAAACATTTTCCGGCTTCGCAGGATTTTTAACGAAATTTTCATTATTTTAGTCTTTTTCTAAATTTTTTTTTTTTTTTTAAAATTGTCCATTTTTATCGAGTTTTTAGCAGTTTAGACACAGAAAAACCCGCGAAAACTAGAAAATTTCGAAACATCCCATTTTCGGTGAGCCCCCTAAATTTTGGCCTAAAAATAAGAAAGCAGCTAGCACCTCCTCAGAGTACGGTTGTTTTGATTTTTGATTACCGAATCGAATCAATACTGTTTTGATGCAACTTTTGGTTTTTAAGTAATCGTACTGTGACTCAAATCATTTAAGCTTTGCAGCAAAAAATCGAACTGAATCAAATCTAACGGAATTTTCAATAAAATATCAAAGTCCAAAACGTAAATACCCAAAACAATGTTCAGCTTTCTTCCACTACCGGTTTCGGGGTTCAGGCACCCTTCGTCAGCTGGATCCTTGCCCCTTCTGCGCTGCAAAATTTCAGGAAACGGGAAGGTCGGGGATATCCAAGCAAATTCCGGTGAATGCAAAGTGAAGGAGACGGGTCAAATGGTGGGTCGTTATATCGTTGAATTTTCAGAAGCCAAACTCGAGCTGCATTAAATCAAAACTATCGGCCATGAGTCAGTAGTTTTGATTTTGATGCACATTTTTATTCTGCAGGATAGTTTCAATATAAATATTATAATGTGAAAAAGTGCTGTTCCATACATGCATCTTTTCGAGTACTGTTATATGTCTAGTGTTTTTATGGTTTGCGCAATAAGCTGGGAGTGTCCACGCCAGACTATACCAACAAATGTTAACCAGGGATTTCTTACGTATGTACTTTGGAAGTTTTCACTGGAGCAGGGCAGGCTATTACAAGAATAAGTTGGTTGCTTTAACGTGTGCTTTTGCGTTTTGCGAGGCACTCATGTCAATAGGTTTCTACGCAAGCCCCTTATTAACATGCAAGAGTGTGAACCCAAAAAGACAATATTTTAATGAAGAAATTAAATAATATGCGAATCGAACGTGTCGTTACTGCAGCAAGGAGTATGAGGTCGATCAAGATTTAATGGTCACAACTGCCGGAGCCTGGCAACTAGGATATAATGGTAATTAGGATGCTTTAAATCAGTAGACAATGAAATTTCAAAAAAATCAAATATCGCATCAAAATTCAGTTGTGGGGAAAAAATTGCATCAAAATCAATAGTCTTCTAGATTGAAAAAAATCGAACTGAAAACTGAATCATATCAATTGGTTTTTCTGGAGTAGAAAATCGAACTGAATCAAATCAAAATTTTCTGTGCTCGCTTCGCATCAATACAACCGAACCTCCGAGGAAGAAGAGGAAAAATTTCCTCCAAAACTAAAAGCATTGTAATGTTAAAACATTTAAATTTTAAAAAGATTGCCCCTACCCAAACACGGAAGACAGGATTGCAGTCTTAGTGTTGACATCAAAAACGACATCAGAAAACAACTGATCCATGGCATATTCTGCCTTCACGCGTCCAGTATGCTTCCTAAAATTAATAATTTAATAAATAAATTAATAATTATGCTTGATTCCTTCCCATTTCAAGATTACCGTACGTACGTATACGTAATGGTCAGATAAAACAACTAATTGCGGATCAACAACAACAACACGCGGATCATGCCTTAGCGCTGCAATGTTTGCTCAAAGCTTGCGTAATTTGTACAAAGCTTTCAAAGAAGATAGTAAAACTTCTCTTTTAAAACCAGATATTTAAAGTTAGGAACAAAAAACGACCCTTCACATACATAAACATGACCGGGATTTTTCTATTGGGGTTACTTTTTTGGCCTACGGGGACGTCCCTACTTGTTTTTCCTACAGGGGGGGGTAGAGGGGGCCCCCTGATTTGAGTCGCCCCCCAGGATTAGGGACTGCCGACTCCCCCAGACTACAAAAGTCAACAGAAAAATGGGGTTTTGAACGTAAAGATTCAAATTTTTCCGGCTTCGCCAGATTTTTACACGTTTTAGTTATTTTAAGCTTAAAATTCGGCTAAAAATTGCATAATTTTTAGCTCAGGCAGCAAGAAACTAGCTATTTTTAAGCATTTTTGAATATATAACATTTTGGCCCCTTCAGAAATTTGTGCCCCCTCTGTGACATGGGGGCGGACCCTCCCCCAGTATTCACACCTCTTGAAATTTTTGCCCAAGAAAAAGCCAGACTTACAGTATACGTATATAGTAACACAAATCCACAATAATTATCCTACCCAGCATTCATAGACATAGAGTTGTCAAAGACGAGTTTGAGACCCTTGGCCCCACGGTCCTCTACAGTAATCTCCGTTCCCAGAGTGTTATCCGTGTTCCAGCGTTCCACGAGTGTGATGCCTGTACAAAGAAATACGACACGTTGTTACAGTAAAATTTACAGCAGACTAGAAATGCACGTAGCAAACAAACGAGTCGATTTCGATAGTAATTATAGTAAACCTGGGGTTAATGCTATCTCCGCCGAAACACAATGTGCTCGAAAACCTAAAAAATTATTAAAAAAATTATGATGATGCTATACACTTATTTCGTGGCGTAGGCGTTAAAACGTTTTGGAAAATGTGCGTTTTACGCATGGCAGGGAAACATTCTCGGAGGGTGTCCACAATTTCGAGGTGGATTGCACCCATCCCCCCTGGCTAAGACCCTGGTTGGGAGTCTCGGTCTTGTCTAAAAGCCGCGACTTGGTCAGCCTCGAAAAGACTCGGTTTTGGACCGAGGAAGGCAGGAAATATTTTGAAAACATCAAACTTCAGCGAAAATTTTAAATGATAAGTGTATGACACTAAGCCTAGTCTCTGTTATCAGAGCAAAAACTACGTATATGTATATGCTCTGTTATCTAACGGCTGGCCCTCCCACAAATTAGACCCATCACTTCAAAGAAATTTAAGCGCTTACGCTTACACTTTTACTTACACTAGCATGCTAAAGCTCGAAAACACAACTTACTACTCAGTCGGTTCAATGTGCGTCAGTTGCGAGCTTTAGAACAACACAAACATGGCTTGCGAATTTCTTTGAAATGATGGGTCCAGTTAGTGGGTGGGAGGTCAGCCGTTAGCGAGCAGAGCATAGTTTTTCTCTGATAACAGAGACTAGGCTTAGTGTTATACTCTTATCATTATGTACTTTTATACTACCTACAAAGGGTCCCAATCAATTCCCTCCCGTTGAATTTCAAATCAAATCGCCAATTTTCCCCTCCTGCTTCCTACTCAACCACCATACCATTCTCCTTTAAAAGATATTTCAGTTCCAGGGAGCCAAAGAGGCGCTGCGTGGCGACGTTGTGACTGGAGGTGGCCTTAAACTCAAGTCCGCTGGCCGCCTTAGTCTTTGTGTCCACTTTCAAAAAGCCAAAGTCTAAATCAAAGCAGAGACAGACAAAATGAAATCTGTAAATATATATACGCTCATAAATATATATATACTTAAAAATAATTAACAGTAGCACAAATATTACACACAGGGGTATATATGTATATCGAAGAATTCGAAAAAGAGGGGTGTCCAATGTCCATAGCAAGCATATTTTTAAAAATGGCTAAATTTACGATATTAATTTAATTAATTAGTCTACATAGCTATGTACTTTCCTTTTTGAAACTCAATTTGGCCACTCCTGGATACGCCCAGAGGCGTATCCAATGAGGGCAAGGCCGCACCCAGGGGGAGAATTTATGGGGTCTAGATCCACCCCTTTGGGCTGACATAATGTTAAAAATAAAAATTTCTACTACACTTATCGCAAACCTTGCAAGGTTCAAGCCCAAGCCAAAATAGAACAGGGGCCTGGTGGAGGAGTCCCCCAAAAGTTGAAGAATTTTTGCAATTTTGCCCAAAAATAGTACATTGTACAATAGTACACATTGAATCTGAATGTTTATTTCTGCACAAGACAAACTATCGCGCCGAAGGCGCGAAAGCTTTTTAAAAATAGTAAAATTTTCCGTTTTGTCACCCCAAAAGGGTCTCTAGACCCCTTGAACTCCCCCTGGCCCCTGGATGCGGGCTTGATACAGGGCATTTTTAGATGTTTTTTCAGGGGAGGGGGGAGATTTTTTAGCAAAAATTAGCTAAAAAGAAGTATTTTTGGCGTATTTTACATGTTGAAAGGACAAAAGTTCTCAAAAATGCCAGGGTTTAAGCTAAAAATAGCCATTTTTACGAAGAAATCGGAAAATGTTTTTGTTTCTGTTTCTGGCAAAAATTTGGGCTACCAAAAAATTCCGGAAGGGGGCAATTTCGGGAGGGGAAGGCATTTTCGAAGGGCCCGCCCCCCCGGCCCCACGTAAAAAATACCCCTATATATATATACACATCTATATTATGTACACACAATTAAAACCGTAGAAACCGCATGCCTATGTATTATCTAGATTGTATATACATGTAGTGCCTTAGAACTCACTGTAGCCCTTGTTGAACACATCCTGAGCAGACTTTCCCAAATCAGCAAACTTCGGAGGAGCCATTCCTTCTCTATATCACTTCTTGATTTGGTAAAAATGCGCAAATTAAGAAAGAACGATAACAAAGACTCAGATCACTGGTAAATCGGCTATAAACGCTCAAATCTATACACAGATAAAACGTCATACATATACTTTAAATTAGCACCAGTACAAATTTTTAATTTGATCCGGAGTCGTCTGAGGAGGGTCGGATTTTGTCGGTTTTGGTGTCGGTCGATTTTTTTCGGATTTTGTGGTAAATTTTGCAAAATTATTCAAAAATGTTCAAATTTTTGGCTTCAGGTGTTTATCAGTGCGAGAAATACACGTTTTTAACTGCATTATAGGCTTTATGAGTCATTATTGACCTAATTTTGGACTTGACTTGGAAACACGTTGGCAATCAAGTTTTCGAGTTTAAAAACAATGTCACATGTTAAACAAAATTGCTACAGAGTTGAATGTTCATTGGCATTGGAAATGGCTGAAAATGCGATTTTTGGCATAACGATAGAAAACATTTTTTGTGGGAGGGTTGGGGGGTCCTTGGGGGGGGGGGGGTTGGGGGGTCTCCGGAGGGGACCCCAAAAAAATTGGGGAGAGCCCCCCAACCCCAAATCTCCCTTACACCTATGGTTCCGACGGAGGGTGGATTGGTGTCCGTGTGCGTGTCTGCTAAGATTACCCAAAAACCCTAAATTTTCTTTCTTTGCCATTTTTAGCAACTTTTGGCCAAAAATCGTGGGAGGGGGGTAGAAAAATCTGGGAGGGGGGTCGCCAAAATTTGTCATTGTGTCGGGGGGGGGGGCCCATAGTTTCCCTGGAACTTTGGGTCTGGGGGGGGGGGGTAAATCTTGGCCGACCTCCGAAATGTGATGGGGGATACCCCCCCCCAAAGGAAACTATGGGGGGGGCCACCCCCACGAAATGTTAAATGAGGAGGACCAAATCCCAAAGGAGGGACCCCGCCCGGGCCCCCCCAGGATCCGCCACTGTTCAAAAATCGCTGGGGGGGGACGGGTCGGTAGGGAGGGGACAGTTGAAAGTTGGGGGAGGGAGAAAGCCAAAAAACCTGGGTGGGGGTATATAAATCGGCACTTATTTAGATGGGGGGGCGATTTTTTCGCCGTGGTCCCGTCCCCCTTATGGTTCGAAAAAATTTTTTTGTCTCCGATTTGGCTGAGAATACCCTAAGGGCAAATCGAGGTCGCTGATATCAAAAATCGAATCGAGAAATCGATTCGATCGATCGGTCAGTGGAATCGGAATCAGCGCCCCCGAATTATATACTCTAGGGGCGACTTTTCGCGAAAATTGAAACATTTTTGATCGATTTTGATCGATAGATCGGATCGATCTCACGATTCGGTTTTTGAAATCAGCGACCTCGATTTACCCTAAGGGCAACTTCTCAGCCAAATCGGAGACAAAAAATTTTTCGGACCATTAGGGGGGGGACCAACCATAGGTGTGTGTGGCTGGCGAAAAAAGTGGGGGTTCAGAAAAAAGGCCAAATGCACAGTAACACGAAATTTCGCAACTTCGCATTGAGTTTTCTTGCTACTCAATACGTTTTAGCCCAAACCAAGAAAAACGTCCCTCCGCAGAAGTGCGAGTTTCGTTTCTGCCGAAAATCTCCGGAATCCGTTGAGTAGTTTTTGAGAAATCGATGTTCGAAACAAAATAATCGCAGTTTTGCCAAAATGGTTTTTCGGCCAAATCTCTAGCTGAAAGCAATAAAGTCCGGCTAATAGGCATTCACAAAATGTGCATTTGGACGATGTATCGATTGAGTATAACTAAGCCAATTTTGTCCTTAACATGTGGCAGTAATTTTGAAAAAACTGATTTCTTTGAAAACGCCATTTTTTGAGCCTAAAAACAGTTTTTTGCTTATACTGACTTAACCACTGGAGATAGCTCAAAGGTTGTAAAAGCAAAAATGTTCAGTTTGGTGTCCTCTTTCCAGCTATAGCAACCAATCCGGTGTCTGGTCTACTTACTGGAAGGCTAAAACCAAAAACCAAAACTTTCTTATCTTTTGGACTAAAAATGCGGGACTGGTCCCAGAATGTTAAAGAGCACGGAAATAGGTTATTTCGCAAGTTTTAGCTGTTTACGTAAAGGATTAAAGCCGTATGAGTCAAAAATACCCGAAAGGAAACCAGCACCTTAAGAAAAACGGAGAATGTGAAAATTTTAATGAGAATAGGATTGAAAACTCTCCAGATGAGCTGAGTCAGCAAAAAATTAAAAAAAACAGTTTCAAAGGAAATAGGTTATTTCGTAAGTTTTAGCCCTTTGCGTAAAGGATTAAAGCCGTAGGAGCCAAAAATTCCCGAAAGGAAACCAGCATCTTAAACAGATTTTAAACATATGTAATGTTACGGATGAATTAAAACTCGTAAAGTTAAGAAAACTCATTAAACCATGGATTGTGATCTGAAGTAAAAAATTATTGCGATATTTTGCGAAAATCTGTTGTTTAGAACCCAGAATGTAGTATGTGAACGTCCAAGCAATTGTTGTGTTTATTGGTAATTATGATAGTACCAGAGTTGCCAGTCGGTTCAAAACACTCAGAAATTCACGAATAGGGACATAGGTTCTAGTGTGGTTAGGGAATAGCGTTAGATGTAGCACTATAACCCACTCAAATGACGTAAAATGGAATAGAACTTCAGCGGAATACAGCTTAATCAGGTCGCTAGGGTTATCAATTAAGAATGGAGGGGTCGTTACCCTTCCCGGGTCAGTAATAGGCCCAATCATTGCTCTTGTTGTATAATGGAGGAGTCGGTTCTCTTCCCAGGCCATGAATAAGGCCTCCCGTTGTCAAGAAGTGCACCTAAAACTCAATTAAAACAGTTTAAAATTAACGAACAAAATAGATTTAAAGAAAAGTATTGCAAAATAACTAGTAATTTAACAGGAGAACTCAGTTTCAAAACATTTTATATTACCAACAAGAGCAAATATTGGAAGGTGGTTTAATTAAAAGGTCATAATTCGTTCGTTAGCCACATGAGATAATAGTAATTGGTGTTCATATGTGTTAGTTAGGCTTAATTTGCACTAAGTAGGTAGTAAGTAACTAATTTTTGATATTTTGGTCAAAAAAGTAACTTCCGAAAATCCAAACCCGGTCGTTTAACTCCCAATATTGCGAAAGATATAGGCCAAAAAAGTTTTGATTAGTTACGTTTTAATTTCATAATATTGGCCTTTTTTGACCTTTGCAACAAAACGTAACAGTCATGTGTTGTTACGCCCATTAACCTTTTCATTCATTCTACTGGGCCTCTGTTGGCCCGGTTTGGTATGACTTGGCCTAACTCTGAATTGGCCCAACAACAATGATTGGTTGTTTAACACAATATCACTTGACTAATTAAATTCAAAAGAATGTAGACATCTACACATGTGCAATTGCATTTGTGGAAATTGTACGTGAGAAATCAAAGGACGCATAGATTTAAAAAACGATTCATTATATAAAACTTAAAGAAAATTTAAAAAAAATGATTTTAATTTTAAAGTTTGCTGTCTAAGTTTGAATTATAATTTTGTTCACTTTTAATCTCAATTTATTCTTCTTTACTACATTTTTATTCTAGCTAATTTTATTTTTATTGTGAATATATGTAGGCGTATTTAGATTAAAAGTTAAATTAAATTAATTTTAATTTAAAAATCTTTATTTTCCACAGAAAAATAGTAACTTTCCTACACAGTCCCCCTCCTCTCACAGTTATTTACCTGCGATAAACTCTACCGTAAGACGTTCTCTTGTAAGTAAGGTGGGCGGGGCTTAGCAGTTTAAATGACAGTTGGGCCAAATCAGAGTTGGGCCAAACAAGACTACACCGTTGGCCCTCTCCCAACAAAGATTTGCCTCGCAGAGAAGGAGTTAGTATACACCTTGGTTGTAATAATAGGTCCGGAGGGGGCTTAACCCTCTCCCAAATAAATAAAATAAAATAAAAGTTAGTCAGCCTTAGGTAGTTTCGTACGTAGAATACTAATATCTAGTTTTAATTAGCTAAAGATTACGTAGTTCTTTGTATGCACAAGTTTTGCGTAACAATTGCCCTCTTGTCTTCTCAGGTAGAAACTCTGAGTTCCAGCAAGGGAGAGCAATTGTTGCTAGGATTAACGAGCGGGGTCCCTTGTTTTCGGCCGAAAGGTCAAGCCCAAGAGGAAAGAAAGGGGCTTGGAAACAAGGGAGCGCCTAAAATTAATAAATATACAGTTTACTAAACATTATGGTCGAATTGGTACTTAATATTTATTTTTTCATAATGGGCCCCGAGAGGCCTTTATTTCGTACTATTTTGGTTTTTGATTCCTGAAAATTAATTTTTAAGCATGAAATTTCCCTTTGGTTGGTTACCTTTCCGTGTTAACCAAAAAGTATAGAAAGTTTCCCCAAAATTCAGCTTGGGAAATTCATCAAAAAGGGTCAGTTGGAGGGTCATAATTCCTTTTCTCATTAATCTCCCTTCCAATGGACCAGCTGTTTAGCACACAGCACACACTTTAAGATAGGGAGCTTCCAGAAACTTCTGGAAGCTGCCCCCAAAATCAAAGAAAAATTCCGAAAGGTCAAAGAGTCAGCGAGCTGTCAGACTCCTGTCAGCTCACTGGAAAATTCAAAATCTTTACCAGTGTTTGCTTGAGGTCCGACCGAGAGAGGTCGTGTATTCCCCCCTTCAAAATGCGCTCTCCTGGTGTTTGGCCGGAGAATCCCCAACGCATTTCGCCCCCCCCCCCATAGAACGTGAGTTAGGGACCTCCTCTGACCCACACAGGTCAGAGGAGATGATCTGAGCACAACAGCAAACACCACTGGTTGAGGGCCACTTGAGTGCATTATGCTCGGCCAGAAATTGCACATTAGGAACGCATTATAGGACTTTACAGGAGGCCCCTTTTGGCCTGATTTTCCTTTTATTTGGCCTTCAGGCCTTAATTTTTATTGTTGATTTGCTACCAAGCCACGGCCAAATTGGCCATAATTTTGTAGGGGCTTTATGCCCAAATTTTGGCCCTTTTATATGCATTTTTGGGGTTTTGTAAAGGATGGGGATTTTGAGTGGGGACCCTCCTTTGAGTGAGTTAGGAGGTCCCTTGGTTACGACCTCAAATCAGAAATGAGTTAGGGCTAGGAATTACTTCTCCCCACAGCCGGCAATTAGGAATTGCTGGCCATATTCGTCAGGAAGGCGCTAAATATCAAGAGTTGATGTTTAATCATAACTGTTTTATTTTAGCCTTAGGTCGGCTTGTCTAAAAATTAGTAGGATGTAAAAGCAGAATCGTTTTAAACAACTCCCTATTGAGCTATTTTGAGGGGAATGGCTGATTTCCCCATAATTAATTTAATTGTAGAAGCTGTCCTTAGCGAAATGTGTTTGTAGTTGTTTTAAATAATAATTGCCTGAGCAATTATTACTCGTTCACGCTTTCGCAAAACTCATACCAAGTTTTAAAGCCTCAAATTCTAGCGAAACTTCCAAAGTTCATTTTAATTATGAAACTTGGAAGATGGAAGTCAAGTAACTAAGTCAATTACTCAAAATGTGCATACAAAAGTAGATAGATTTAGGTAGGGAAATGCCAGGATTTGTATTACGATGTTTAGTTGTCCGTGTAATCGTTGATATGATTGTGAATAGTGTGAATGTGATCCCCAAATTTACGTAAAATTGGCATCTTGGGTAAATTCCTTATGGATTGTGGGGTTCCAAGGTTAGCCTCATTTCTAGAGTGTGAATTGTAGACAGAAATTGTGTAACTGTGAGTGTGAATGACGGCATACCATGTAAACTCCCTTTGTTCGATAAGGGTTTTGGGACTGCCACAATGAATGGACGGATAAACGCTCAGATATTAGGCAGGAATTGGGCCAAATTGAGTAGCAATTTGGCCCCTAATCGTAATTATTTAGAACTTTAGAACTTGATTACGTTTAAAACTTAGATGTATGTTTGACGCGAAACTGCTAATTTTGGAGTAAATGTAGTGTGAATTTTCGCAAGAATGTTGGAATATTCGGTTGTTTGGAACAAATTTGCAGCCTAGGGTCACGGGGACCCCGAATTAGGTCTGCAAATCTGCTGGGTTTCCGGTCATCCGTGTAGGTTGCCCTGCGATTAGGGGACGGATGAGCCGCATTCATCGAATCCAGAACTAACCTAATCGGAGTCATAACAGGAATAATGCACAAATTAACAGGAAATTCGCCACAATTAAGTATTTTACAGCAGATGTCCGATTAGCGGACTAGCAGGTTACTTAGTTTTAATCCAGAAAACAATTCTAGTCTTGTCGTGTTGGTAAATTACTGGTTGAAAAGTGCTTAGTTGGGGTAGTTTTAGTTAGGAATAAGCATATTGCTCGTCTTGTTTAAAACGGTAATTAGTTCATGTTTCGCAACCTTAAACACCCCAATTATGTCAGCCATGATGCTCAGTTTTGAAAAGTAAAAGAATGAACTAAATTGAAGGAAAAGTATTGTTGTTATAAGTAATATTTGTAATGAAGTGAGCAAGAACCGTGTAATGAAGTGAGCAAGATCCAAGACACGATCTACTCTAAACTCTAAACTCTAATCTCTTCTTTACACGGAAGGTCAGCACGTCTGTTCGCAATGAAGCAGACTTAAGCACCAGATCTCTGAAAGGTGGTTTTCCAAAATCAGAGATTCTCTGCAGCCAACCTTAGTAGGGGTCTTCGTCGGTGAGTTCGTTTGAGGCTCCTGATTTGATTTCCAGTTTAACAGCACGAGGGGTCAGCACTTGCTTCCGTGGTGATTTCCAGTTGAACAGCAAGAGGGGTCAGCACTTGCTTCCGTTAAAAGCACTGGATTTTGGATGAGTTCCTCACTGGATCTTCAGCTCTTTCTGGTGATCAGCAGCAGCAGCTGCACGGTAAACGCACCGTATGTGAAGGCTAACGCGCCTTTATTATTAGCGATAAGGCTCAACGGTAAACGCACCGTAGTTGAAGGCTAACGCGCCTTGGTAGCTTGTAATAAGACTCAGTGACTAACGAACGGATAATTTAATGAAAACACTACAGGTATAATTAGTACAATTCTGTGCGTTCAAAATAACAGTTACTTCAGTACTAACGGTTAGGTTACAGTACAATCAGATACAGTACAGGTTTACTGTACCAGAGTTGCCAGATACTTTCCCTGTAGATTACAATTAATATTATTCCAATTTGGAATAATATTACAAACTTTGATTAAGTTATTGGGACAAGGTCGATACTCTTAATGCCTTTTACACCCTTCTACTCTACTAACTCTTTCTAACGATTACTTAACTCAAGTTCCCTATATGCTGTGTGTTACCCTATATGCTCGTGCTTTGTTACTCTTTATGCGTCCCCTTACACTAGGACTGTCAAACTAGTATCACAATAAACTAAGTTACTAATTATTAACCTAGGGACGGTCTTTGGGTGAGCCCCCGAAAGTCGGTCACCGCTTTCGCTCCGACACTCAGTTCAGGGATGCTATGTGAGATAGAATTTGAGGATGAGCGAAACAGATGAGAGTTGGGAGGTCCTTCCTTACTTATTCCTAATTTGGTCTAGTTTAACACAGTTATACAATAATGGTCTTCTGGTCTTCTGGACAGGAATCAAAGCAAGAGGGCCGGGGTGACGATTTCGGAATCGAGAATGCAGGAAGTTGACATCTTAGATTGAAAATGGTGCTTGGGGAGTCAATGAAAGTTCGCTCTGTATAGTATTTTAGGTCTAGCCCAACTTGGATCAGGTTCTGATTGCCGCAAGCTGCTTCCTTCTCTAATCACTGAATTAGCAAGGCCGATTGATCAATGTACCTTCTGACTATACTGAATGACGGATTCTACCAAAGACTGATTCACGAACAGGACGACTTCCGGTCCACAGATACCAAAGGTTACTAACTGAGCAGGAATTCACTATCTACCGCAGCTAACGTCTAACGATCCAGATGGGCAGCTTCACAGTCAGATCCGCACCTGAATCAAATGGGTTAAAACCCATTAGTACAAGGTCACGGTGCGAGAATCGAACCCAGCAACCATTACTCGTTCTTTTGCTTTCCTGGCCCAAAATGTGCATTTTGGGCCCTATTTGAACTTGTGAATTGACGAAATGACACCAAACCATTGGCTATTGCCTTTTTGACAAAATTAACCGTTCTTCGTAAGTTCTTGTCACAAAACAGGCCTTCTTGGCCATTTTAGAGTACAACTTGTTGATTTTGGTTAAGCTTGGGGCGATTCTTTGTGCAGACAAAACGATTCGTAATGTTCTCACGTCCGGACCCAAATTAGAACTTAATGACTTGCAATTGGTTAACTGATTAACTTAAAATAGAACCCAACTGGCTGACTGTGAGTGAGTTTTCGCATGTGATTAGTTTTCATCAGTTTATGCAAAAATACAAAAACTCACTCACTCACTGTCTCAGCAGCCATTCTACGCAGTCCCTACTTACCGACCTACCGACCTAGCCGAACTAAATAACTAACTACTTTCCACATAACTACCTAAGAAGCTCGGGGAACCGTACCGAACCGCTATTCGATCCGGCGCTGGCAACCCTGGCAGCCAGCCGAGTGATAGACGCGCAATCTACCACCCTTTCACTTGAGCTTGTTTAAATTTGTGCAAAACTGGTATATAAATTAGAGGAATTTTGAAGAACATGAATTTGAGCAAAATTTATATATTCTTGTAGAGCTTGAAAAACTGAACATTTTTTGTGCTTACAGCACCAAAAATGTTAAGTAATTAGTGAGAAAAACATAATTAAAGTTCGCTTCTACATATGCATAATTTGCGCATATAATGCACTAATTGAACTGCACACTTGCTGGGTTGCTAAATTGCTTTCCTATATAGGCTAGCCTGAACTTGTTCTAATTGTAACCCGTGTAGCTCAATGGATGAGCACTGGATTCTAGTCCAGGGAATCTGAGTTCGAATCTCAGCACGGGTCTATTTCTTTTGCTTAGCTTGGACTATTGTTTTGTGTTGCAAAACTGAGCATTATAACCAGCATGACTTAAGCAATTAAAGCTGCAAATCTAACTAGTAACTATTATAAGCAAGATAATGGGTACCCTTGTTCCTAACTAAAGCTACGCAAAACAACCTCTTTCTAACTAACAATATGACAATACGACATAGCTAAGATCACCTTCTTAAATTATAACCAAATAACCTTATGGTCCGCTAATCGGGTCAGAGGAGATGATCTGAGCACAACAGCAAACACCACTCGTTGAGGGCCACTTGAGTGCATTATGCTCGGCCTGAAATTGCACATTAGGAACGCATTATAGGACTTTACAGGAGGCCCCTTTTGGCCTGATTTTCCTTTTATTTGGCCTTCGGGCCTTAATTTTTATTGTTGATTTGCTACCAAGCCACGGCCAAATTGGCCATAATTTTGTAGGGGCTTTATGCCCAAATTTTGGCCCTTTTATATGCATTTTTGGGGTTTTGTAAAGGATGGGGATTTTGAGTGGGGACCCTCCTTTGAGTGAGTTAGGAGGTCCCTTGGTTACGACCTCAAATCAGAAATGAGTTAGGGCTAGGAATTACTTCTCCCCACAGCCGGCAATTAGGAATTGCTGGCCATATTCGTCAGGAAGGCGCTAAATATCAAGAGTTGATGTTTAATCATAACTGTTTTATTTTAGCCTTAGGTCGGCTTGTCTAAAAATTAGTAGGATGTAAAAGCAGAATCGTTTTAAACAACTCCCTATTGAGCTATTTTGAGGGGAATGGCTGATTTCCCCATAATTAATTTAATTGTAGAAGCTGTCCTTAGCGAAATGTGTTTGTAGTTGTTTTAAATAATAATTGCCTGAGCAATTATTACTCGTTCACGCTTTCGCAAAACTCATACCAAGTTTTAAAGCCTCAAATTCTAGCGAAACTTCCAAAGTTCATTTTAATTATGAAACTTGGAAGATGGAAGTCAAGTTAATAACTAAGTCAATTACTCAAAATGTGCATACAAAAGTAGATAGATTTAGGTAGGGAAATGCCAGGATTTGTATTACGATGTTTAGTTGTCCGTGTAATCGTTGATATGATTGTGAATAGTGTGAATGTGATCTCCAAATTTACGTAAAATTGGCTTCTTGGGTAAATTCCTTATGGATTGTGGGGTTCCAAGGTTAGCCTCATTTCTAGAGTGTGAATTGTAGACAGAAATTGTGTAACTGTGAGTGTGAATGACGGCATACCATGTAAACTCCCTTTGTTCGATAAGGGTTTTGGGACTGCCACAATGAATGGACGGACAAACGCTCAGATATTAGGCAGGAATTGGGCCAAATTGAGTAGCAATTTGGTCCCTAACCGTAATTATTTAGAACTTTAGAACTTGATTACGTTTAAAACTTAGATGTATGTTTGACGCGAAACTGCTAATTTTGGAGTAAATGTAGTGTGAATTTTCGCAAGAATGTTGGAATATTCGGTTGTTTGGAACAAATTTGCAGCCTAGGGTCACGGGGACCCCGAATTAGGTCTGCAAATCTGCTGGGTTTCCGGTCATCCGTGTAGGTTGCCCTGCGATTAGGGGACGGATGAGCCGCATTCATCGAATCCAGAACTAACCTAATCGGAGTCATAACAGGAATAATGCACAAATTAACAGGAAATTCGCCACAATTAAGTATTTTACAGCAGATGTCCGATTAGCGGACTAGCAGGTTACTTAGTTTTAATCCAGAAAACAATTCTAGTCTTGTTGTGTTGGTAAATTACTGGTTGGAAAGTGCTTAGTTTAAGTGTAGTTTTAGTTAGGAATAAGCATATTGCTCGTCTTGTTTAAAACGGTAATTAGTTTATGTTTCGCAACCTTAAACACCCCAATTATGTCAGCCATGATGCTCAGTTTTGAAAAGTAAAAGAATGAACTAAATTGAAGGAAAAGTATTGTTGTTATAAGTAATATTTGTAATGAAGTGAGCAAGAACCGTGTAATGAAGTGAGCAAGATCCAAGACACGATCTACTCTAAACTCTAAACTCTAATCTCTTCTTTACACGGAAGGTCAGCACGTCTGTTCGCAATGAAGCAGACTTAAGCACCAGATCTCTGAAAGGTGGTTTTCCAAAATCAGAGATTCTCTGCAGCCAACCTTAGTAGGGGTCTTCGTCGGTGAGTTCGTTTGAGGCTCCTGATTTGATTTCCAGTTGAACAGCACGAGGGGTCAGCACTTGCTTCCGTGGTGATTTCCAGTTGAACAGCAAGAGGGGTCAGCACTTGCTTCCGTTAAAAGCACTGGATTTTGGATGAGTTCCTCACTGGATCTTCGGCTCTTTCTGGTGATCAGCAGCAGCAGCTGCACGGTAAACGCACCGTATGTGAAGGCTAACGCGCCTTTATTATTAGCGATAAGGCTCAACGGTAAACGCACCGTAGTTGAAGGCTAACGCGCCTTGGTAGCTTGTAATAAGACTCAGTAACTAACGAACGGATAATTTAATGAAAACACTACAGGTATAATTAGTACAATTCTGTGCGTTCAAAATAACAGTTACTACAGTACTAACGGTTAGGTTACAGTACAATCAGATACAGTACAGGTTTACTGTACCAGAGTTGCCAGATACTTTCCCTGTAGATTACAATTAATATTATTCCAATTTGGAATAATATTACAAACTTTGATTAAGTTATTGGGACAAGGTCGATACTCTTAATGCCTTTTACACCCTTCTACTCTACTAACTCTTTCTACCGATTACTTAACTCAAGTTCCCTATATGCTGTGTGTTACCCTATATGCTCGTGCTTTGTTACTCTTTATGCGTCCCCTTACACTAGGACTGTCAAACTAGTATCACAATAAACTAAGTTACTAATTATTAACCTAGGGACGGTCTTTGGGTGAGCCCCCGAAAGTCGGTCACCGCTTTCGCTCCGACACTCAGTTCAGGGATGCTATGTGAGATAGAATTTGAGGATGAGCGAAACAGATGGGAGTTGGGAGGTCCTTCCTTACTTATTACTAATTTGGTCTAGTTTAACACAGTTATACAATAATGGTCTTCTGGTCTTCTGGACAGGAATCAAAGCAAGAGGGCCGGGGTGACGATTTCGGAATCGAGAATGCAGGAAGTTGACATCTTAGATTGAAAATGGTGCTTGGGGAGTCAATGAAAGTTCGCTCTGTATAGGTTTTAGGTCTAGCCCAACTTGGATCAGGTTCTGATTGCCGCAAGCTGCTTCCTTCTCTAATCACTGAATTAGCAAGGCCGATTGATCAATGTACCTTCTGACTATACTGAATGACGGATTCTACCAAAGACTGATTCACGAACAGGACGACTTCCGGTCCACAGATACCAAAGATTACTAACTGAGCAGGAATTCACTATCTACCGCAGCTAACGTCTAACGATCCAGATGGGCAGCTTCACAGTCAGATCCGCACCTGAATCAAATGGGTTAAAACCCATTAGTACAAGGTCACGGTGCGGGAATCGAACCCAGCAACCATTACTCGTTCTTTTGCTTTCCTGGCCCAAAATGTGCATTTTGGGCCCTATTTGAACTTGTGAATTGACGAAATGACACCAAACCATTGGCTATTGCCTTTTTGACAAAATTAACCGTTCTTCGTAAATTCTTGTCACAAAACAGGCCTTCTTGGCCATTTTAGAGTACAACTTGTTGATTTTGGTTAAGCTTGGGGCGATTCTTTGTGCAGACAAAACGATTCGTAATGTTCTCACGTCCGGACCCAAATTAGATCTTAATGACTTGCAATTGGTTAACTGATTAACTTAAAATAGAACCCAACTGGCTGACTGTGAGTGAGTTTTCGCATGTGATTAGTTTTCATCAGTTTATGCAAAAATACAAAAACTCACTCACTCACTGTCTCAGCAGCCATTCTACGCAGTCCCTACTTACCGACCTACCGACCTAGCCGAACTAAATAACTAACTACTTTCCACATAACTACCTAAGAAGCTCGGGGAACCGTACCGAACCGCTATTCGATCCGGCGCTGGCAACCCTGGCAGCCAGCCGAGTGATAGACGCGCAATCTACCACCCTTTCACTTGAGCTTGTTTAAATTTGTGCAAAACTGGTATATAAATTAGAGGAATTTTGAAGAACATGAATTTGAGCAAAAGTTATATATTCTTGTAGAGCTTGAAAAACTGAACATTTTTTGTGCTTACAGCACCAAAAATGTTAAGTAATTAGTGAGAAAAACATAATTAAAGTTCGCTTCTACATATGCATAATTTGCGCATATAATGCACTAATTGAACTGCACACGTGCTGGGTTGCTAAATTGCTTTCCTATATAGGCTAGCCTGAACTTGTTCTAATTGTAACCCGTGTAGCTCAATGGATGAGCACTGGATTCTAGTCCAGGGAATCTGAGTTCGAATCTCAGCACGGGTCTATTTCTTTTGCTTAGCTTGGACTATTGTTTTGTGTTGCAAAACTGAGCATTATAACCGGCATGACTTAAGGTGCTGGTATCGTATTGTGCAGTGCTTTTGTAGGTATTTTTTGAAACGCCAGAAGTTTCGCAATTCTGTGAGTTGGAAAGAGCTTGATATCTCATTTTAAAGCTCATAATCTGTAGATTCTCATGAAAGTACGAAACTAGTAAAAATCCCCAAAAAATAGCGAAAATTTTCTGACATACTGACATCTGACAGGCTGAGTATAGACCAAAAATTTTTGAACATCGATTTCTCAAAACTGTGAAATGAGCCAAAATTTTTTCTTGTGCTGTCCTATAAAGGACATGTGGGCCGAGGGACATTTTTTTGGATTTGGCTTAGCAGGTCTTAACGGCCAAGAAAATCCATTAAATGTGCGGTGACACGAAATTTTGCAACTTTGCATTGAGTTTTCTCGCAACTGGAGATGTTTTAGCTCAAACCAAGAAAAATGTCCCTCCGCAATAGTGCGAATTCTCATTTTGCCAAAAATCACGCGAATCCATTGGGTAGTTTTTGAGAAATCGATGTTCAAAACAAAATAATCGCAGTTTTGCCAAAATGGTTTTTCGGCCAAATCTCTAGCTTAGGGCAACAAACTCCGGCTAATAGGCATTGATAAAATGTGCAATGAGACTGTGTATCGATCGAGTATAAATAAACCAAAATTGTCCGTACGATTTGGCAGTAATTTTGAAAAAACTAATTTTCTCGAAAACGGCCATTTTTGGACCCCAAAAATCGTTTTTTGCTTATACTGACTTAACCACTAGAGATAGCTCAAAAGTTGTAAAAGCAAAAATGTTTATTTTTGCGCCCTCTTTCCAGCCATACCAACCAATCTGGTGTCTCGACTATGGGCTGAGAGAATAATGGCAAAAACCAAAAGTTTCTTATCTTTGCACCTAAAAATCCGGGACTGGTCCCAGAATGTTAAAGAGCACGAAAATAATGTATTTGGAAAGTTTCATCCACTTTCATGAAGAATTGAAGCTTGTAGGTTCGAATTTACACAAAGCGATACCAGCACCTTAAGCAATTAAAGCTGCAAATCTAACTTTTTAGTAACTATTATAAGCAAGATAATGGGTACCCTTGTTCCTAACTAAAGCTACGCAAAACAACCTCTTTCTAACTAACAATATGACAATACGACATAGCTAAGATCACCTTGTTAAATTATAACCAAATAACCTTATGGTCCGCTAATCGGACATTTATTATGAGGTGTTTAACTATGATAAATTTCTCATTATTTTATGCATTAGCTACATTCCTAACTCGGTTAGTGCTGGATTTCATGGTTGCGGCTCATCCGCCCCCTAATCGCAGGGCGACCTACACGGATGACCGGAAATCCGACAGATCTGCAGACCTAATACGGGGTCCCCGTGACCCTAGGCTGCAGAATCTGCCCTAACCGTCAAACATGGCAATATGTAGACAGAACTTCACACTAAATTCACTCCGAAACTGGCAATTTTACGTCAAACACGCGTCTAGGTTATAACCGAAATAAAGTCCTGATTAGTTGCGATCAGGGGCCAAATTGCTACTCAATTTGGCCCAGTTCCTACCTAATATCTGAGTAATTTCGCATTCACTCTGGCGTTTCCAAGACCCTTATCAGACAAAGGGAGTTTACATGGTATGCCCTCAATTACACTCACAATCACACAATTTTGGTTCAGAATCCACACTCGAAAAAGGGCTAAACTTGGAACCTCATAATCCATAAGGAATTTACCCAAGAAGCCAACTACGTAAATTTAGGATTCACAGACACACAATCAGGGTCACAATCACACCAACAATTACACAAACAACTGAATAGCATAATACAAATCCTAACACTTTCCTACCTAAAGCTACCTATTCTTTGTATGCATCTTCTGTCGTAGTTTGGGATTAACAGGTCTTCGTCTGGAGCCCAAAATTTGTAAGCTTGAAATTTCAACCGAGACTATAAACTTTGAAACTTTGAAATTTTTGCTGGAAAGCTAAACGAGTAATAATTGCTCGGCAATAATTACTAAACAACAATAACCAGTTCCGCTAAGGACAGCTTGATTAAGTTAACTTTGGGGAAGCCGGCCATTCCCCTCAAAAAGCTTAATAATTAGTAATTAAAACAGTTTCTGGATTTTAATTCCTATTAGTTTTAGGTAGCCGACCTACACAAGTTACACTGCACAATTACAAACAATATTTTCAACTTCAGTAGCGCCTAACTTTATGAATACGGCCGGCAATTCCTAATTGCCGCCTGTGGGGAGAAACTGTTCCTACTATAACTCAGGCTCAACATGAGGTCATAGTCAAAGGACCTCCTAACACGGCTCAAGGGTGGGTCCCCACTCAAAATCCCGTTATTACTAAAATAAACCCCAAAAACACGAAAAAAGGAAAAAATGCCTGGCCACGAGGGCTCACTGATTAAAATGAAAATAAAACACTGGCCACGAGGGCTCGCTGACTTAAATGTAAAAAATAAAATACTGGCCACGAGGGCTCGCTGATGCAAAAGGTAAAAACTGGCCACGAGGGCTCGCTAATTTTCAATTAATGATGAGCCAAAAGGGCTATATTTTGATTAAAAGTTTGAGGCCCGAAGGCCGAATAACAAAGGTAAAATAGGCCGAAAAAAAGGCCATCTGAAACCTATAAAAGGTGCGTTTCTTGTGCGTCTGGCCGAGCATAATACGCTCAAATGGCCCTAGATCGTGCGTGTCTTTGCTTCGTGTTCACTCATGTCCTCTCCTCTGACCTGTGTGGGCCAGAGGAGGTCCTAACTCGTGGTCCTATGGGGGGGTGAAAAGTGCGTTGGGGATTCTCCGGCCAAAACGCTGGCACACCAGGAGACGTACTGAGAGAGGGGGGATACACGGCCGCTCTCGGCCGGAGCTGAAGCAAAGACTGACTGGAAATTTTGAATTTCCAGTCAGCCGACCTCACGCCTGTTGCGGGTCTCTGAAGCGAACGGGATTTCCAGACTCTTCTGGAAATCCCCTTTGTGAACGCAGACCCGACGTGGGCTGTTTGCACGCCTGGGGTGACCGACTTTCGGGGGCTCACCCAAAGACCGACCCTAGGTTATTCTTCAGTAAATTAGTTTATTGTGATACTAGTTTGACAGTCCTATTGTAAGGGGACGCATAAAGAGTAACAAAGCACGAGCATATAGGGTAACACATAGCATATAGGGAACTTGAGTTGAGTAATCTGTAGGAAGAGTTGATAGAGTAGAACGGTGTAAAAGGCGTTAAGAGTACCGACCTTGTCCCTATAATCCTATAAGTCTGTAATATTATTCCAAATTGGAATAATATTAATAATAACCTAAAGGGAAATATCTGGCAACTCTGGTACAGTAATTTGGTACTGTATCAGCTTGTATTGTATTTGCACTGTTTATATTGTAATAGCTTACCCTTTGAACGCGCCAATTGTAATAATTACACTTGAACTGATTTCATTAAATTATCTGTGTGTGTTAGTTACTGAGTCTTATAGCAAGCGAATAAAGGCGCGTTTGCCTTCGAATTCGGTACGTTCACCGACTACAAACCAGTGAGGCGCGTTTGCCTTTGAATACGGTGCGTCTACCGTTTAGCCACTAATCGCAGAAATTCAGGACCGAATCAGCATTTGTTTTCCTGGCAATCTCGAAGTAGAAGAAGCTACCGCTGAAGTCATCCAAATCCAGTGCTGTTGATCAGAAGCAAGTGCTGACCCCGCTTGCTGTTCAATTGGAAATCCGGAACCTCAACCGAACTCACCGACGAAGACCCCAATTAAGGTTGGCTGCAGAGAATCTCTGATTTTGGATCACCACCTTTCAGAGATCTGGTGCTTAAGTCTGTTTCATTGCGAGCAGACGTGCTGACCTTCCGTGTAACTGAGAGATTAGAGCTTAGAGCAGATCGTGTCTTGGATCTTGCTCACTTCATTACACATAGTATGAGGCATGTTTAAAATCTAATTAAGTTTCAATAGGTAGTCAGATTTTAAACAGATTTTAAATATATTTAAGTTGGTGCAATACTCTGTTCACTTAAATATATTTAACATCTGCTTAAACTCTAATTTAGCTAATTAGATTTTAAACACATTTGGTGCAATCGGGTGTAAGTTTCTTGACGAAAACAGACTAGCATGGGCAAAATAGGTTCCGCATTAAAGTTTGTCTTCACATGCCATCTCTTCGAGACGAACGGCCCCGAAAGGCCAAGATGGTGTCTGCTCCAGCTTCCCATTGTGGTGACAGCTTCCAGGCGACGTAGCGAGAGTCATACTAGCTATGACTGATGGGGAGAAGCAAAGAAACGCATATAATGGGAAGACCATTGACGCGCCCGGAGAGAAGAAGAAGAGAGAAGACGAACGGCCCCCGATCAGATCGAACCGAATCGACCATACTTAGCAATGATGGAACACCAATCCACCTTCCCATTGCATTGAGGTATAAACGGGCAGAAAGTGAAACTTCGACGGGCGGAGTTGAGGAAAATCTAACACCGCAACCACCATATTTCCGGATTCCAGCATCGTTGACTTAAAGGGGCGAGTATGAGCCCGCCTTCATTGTTGAGTTGAGTTGAGAATTAAGTTGAGATTTGAGAATCCAGCCGATGGGACCACCGGAAGTAAATAAAGCACCCGAAAAATCGGGAAGATCACACACTCAGACTCGAGTTGAATCCAAAGAGGACACCTTTGACTTGATGCTGGCGCGAATTCAGGCACGGCCAGGAATAGGGAAGGGTAAGCTGACCAAGATGGAAGGATAGGAGGTGCTCTCAAGCAAAACACGGATGCAGGTTTCAAGAAATTTCCAGGAACGGTGCCACATAGAAGGTTCCATCTGGACCACATTGATGACACAATTGAACACGATGAAACGAAAGGATTGGGGGCGAAATCCATAATAGATGTAAGAAGCGATCAAATCCTGGAATAAACCACCAGACATTGGAAGGATGTCACCATCCTCCGCCGCAGCGCCCTGGCGAAATTTACTGTCGGAGACAATCAGGACAGTTTTGATTACGTACGTAGGGTTGGAACCAGTGGGAGGGCTGATAACCTGACACAACACTCAATATCCCAGAGGACCGAAAACCGGCCCAAGGAACAGTGTTCAGCAATTTTCAGGAGAAGCTTCCCATAAAGGTTAAACCCATGTTCCCCCGGCTGGCGTTGTGTCAGAGCGTTAGAAGGGAGACCACCTAACCACACGTAGTCATTAGAACCCGCCGTCAGGTACAGCAAGGAAAGTACGCTGCCCCACCAAGGAAATAAGTTTCCAGATTTCATGAAGGAGTTGGTCGAAAACCGGATCATGAGTAGCAAAGTAGACGAGAATAGCATGGTACACATCGGAAGAATGGTAAACCCATTCTGCCGACAGCTTGTGGCCAAGTTGCAAAGCAACGGATTTACAATTATTCAAATTGGATAGAACACACGGATCCATTAGGAAGGCCTCGCCCAAGAGGAATTGTTGGTGCTGAATAAAAGCTATGTACCAGAAGGCCATATCCACGTACTCTACATGACAATCTGGGGCCGATTTCACCATTAGTCAAAAGTTCACAAGCCACAACTTGTGAACTTGTGACTTGTGGCCACAAGTTACCCACAATTGGATTTCATCAAAATTTGCAGACAACTTGTGGCCACAAGTTACAAGCCACAAGTAAATGACAGACAAGCACGCTGAAATGACGTCAGAGCTCACAAGTTCAGGAAAGTGCTTGTAGGGAAAGAAGAGGCCAAAATAGAAGCAATTTGTTACCAAAGAACTAGAGTAAACAAAAAACAATAATTCAAGAATTATGCAACGAACGGAAGACTTTTCGAAAGTTAAATTGGTCAGTAATTAAATAAGCAAATAGGAAATAAAGAAATGGATACAAGAAAAGTAAATTAACTAAAGAATTGCCACATTTAGATGAAACCAATGAAAATTGTATAAATCAGCGTAAATAATCAGTGTAATATTGAAAAAGTTTCAAATGTATACCAAAATTTGGTCCTGCAAATTTCAGTAAAATTTAGGTAATTTCATTTGTTAATTGTTCAACTTTCGAGAAAGTGTCATCGTCCTTCAGTAAACGAGTAAATTCATTTAACATTAATTTTTTATTAATTAAAATTGAGTGCCACAAGTGATACTTTGACTTGTGGAATTTTGCAGCTGTTTGCAGGAATTTGTGAACTTGTGACTGCTTGTGGCTTGACGAAACCGGCCTAGTCCTACGGAGGCACTTTCAGAATACCACTGAGGCACTCTAAGTACTACAGAGGCACCTGTACTATAGAGGCACTTTTGTGTCCTACGCAGGCACTTTTGTGTCCTATGCAGGCACTTTATGCGCTATAAAGTCACTTTGTACTATGGAGGCACCTTTTTGTCCCTGAACAGTTGCACTTTAATCTGAAATTAATCTTACACATAGAGTACAAACGAAAATGAAGCATTGAACTAGGAGTCACGCGATATTTCCAACCAATAGTCTTCTAGATATATAATGCAGGTCTCAAAGGTCAAATTTGCACTTGTGTAAGTGCAAAGTGGAGCTACGTAGTAAATTGACTCGAGTTTTTGCATTAGTTTTAGTTGGAATTTTAGCTTTAGCTTCAATCCAAAAAACGAAAAATCAAGTTTCAAAAATGGTTAAAAAGCCAAGTTTTTGTTTACAGTATTCTTCAGGTTAGATAACCATGGTTTTGGTTTGTTTCTCAGCATTTTTTGGGCAAGATCTCGATTTTTGCTGTCTTCAAATGAAATTTTGTCTTGTTATTTTCAAGGTTTAAAAACCCTATGTATTTGCGCAAAATTGAAATAATTGAATCTTCAGTAAAATTAACGTTTTAAAACCTTAGGATTTCAGTAGTTAATGATTTTGTATGGTAGTACAGTGCCTCTGTAGGACAGCATATATATATATAGTGCCTGTGTAGGATTGTAGAGTGCCTCTATAGGACAGTAAGGTGCCTGCGTAGTACAGTGCCTCTGTAGTACAGTTGGTGCCTGAAAGCGACAAGTGCCTCCATAGGACATAATCGACGAAACCGAAACTGGAAAATCAACTTGTGGGCAATTTGTCACAAGCAGGGACTTTGCTTGTGACTTGTGGCTTGTGACTAAAATCGTTGATGAAATCGAAATTGCTTGTAGCTTGTAAACTTGTGAACTTGTGACTAATGATGAAATAGGCCCCAGATGGACGAGGATGCGGCGAGGATAGGATCTGGACAACGGGTGATCCGAACCAATGGCAATTTGTCACAAACAAAAAACTAAAACAACAAAAAGTCTACACTACAAGTAATTACAAAAACTGTGGTCCAGCTAGTTTACGAGGACGCAGATTACATTGGTTGTTGGATGTAACTGGTGACGGTTGTTTGTCTGTACCGATAGTAGGAAAGAAAGAGTTGAAGTAGTTGAGAAGGAGTTGGATAAAAGACTCGACCAACTAATGTTTTCATAGCAGGGTTTTAACAGGCCATGGGAAACATATTGTTCCGCCATTCCATCAGCTAAAGATACTACTTTGGCGAACGGGATCGATGCCGACAACGCAAAAAGGACCTTTCCACTTATGAGTAAGTTTAACTTTGACTTAGGACGCGACTACTGATGAGTAGACAAACACCTTGGAACCTAGGGACTACTCTCTCTCACTGAACTTAGCATCATGGTGTTTTTGTTGGGTTGCATAAGCATTGCGAATGTTATGCTTGTCGGACCGACGAGCAAGAAAAGCATAAGCCATAGCATGAGAAGCATAATCATCAAGAAGAAAACGTTGATGAGGGCATTCCTGTCCCAAACGGAAAGGAACGTATACTAATTCAAAGGAACAGAATTTAGTAATCTCCTACGTAGCGTATGCAAACACAGCATGAGTTAAATACTTCTCCTAATTGCGATGACCACTGTACACGCACATTTACACGTACTTGAAGCGCTCAGCAAGCCCTTGAAATGCAGGGTGTTAGGCTGTCGACGGCTCCTGAGAACAACCCACAAGTTCCAGTACAAATGCCACTAACTTCGATAGAAAAGAAATACCTCTGTCAAGACGAAGAATTTGAGGCGCGCCATGACGTAGTACTATATGTTCAACAAAAAACTTGCAATTGTCAAAGATTTTTGATCAGGAGAGCAAATGCTTCCACGGACTTAGTAAAATCATCCACAAAAAGCAAGATACAGTTATTAATGTTATTAGTGTTAATCAATAGAAAACTAACAACATCGACCACCAATGAATAGAATGGGTGAAACAGCGATGGCTTTCAAATAACTTCTGGGATTGGCAGGAGAATTCTTAACAAGTTTGACAAAGATCGGCAAAAATCAAACGCTTGCTGTCGCATTTTAGGTCAAAAACAGTCTTCACCATACATTAACATAACATAGGGTCGAGTTCTGGTGGGGGATTGTCACCAAAACATTTTGAGGGGGCTTGTACCTTGAGCTAAAATTTTCAAGAGGGCTTGCACCCAGACATGTGCAGGAGGGAAAGTTCTGGGCGGGGGCGAGCGGGCGGCCGAAGGCCGCCGGAAAACCGGGTTTTCCGGTTTTTTTGCCCAAAAAACCGGAAAAATGCGGATTCTGGGAGGGGGGGGTGAGGTCCAAGTCTGGGGGAACCCCCCCTTCCCCAAGCACATGTATGCTTGCACCTAAAGAAAAAATTTGTGAATTTTTGAATTTTTCGAAAAATTCTCGCTAATTTATTAAAATTTACTTTTTATTTTAAAATTTGTAATTGTAATTGTGGTTGTAATTCTATTTAAGGAAAAACTTTCAAAATTTTGCCTGATGTTCACAAAAAATTCAATATTTAGCTAAAAAAATTCCGGCCTTTTTAAAATTTTTTTAAATTTTAGTCTAAAAACTAATGTTTTCCGGCCATTTTTTACCCCTTGTCCCCGACGGCGGCAGGGCTTGTTCCTTCTCCGGGTTGCGAGGCTTGGACCCCCAGACCCCCCCGCGTTAACCTATGGTCTTCACCTTATCGTACGTACGTTTAAATCCCAAATAACCGGAGCAGGGACTTAATTGTAGTTCGCGGAATAATCCCATGACATGCGTCTGCGGAATGGCTATCCGGGAAATACCATCCGTGAAACAACCTAAGAGCCCGTCCTCAAAATGAAACGAATCGGCGTTCTGAAGCTGACAGTCAGCTGGTAATGTGCCGTCTAAGAGGAACTGTAGATAGGTCCAAAGTAAAGGGTCAACTTTTTGGTCGACAAGGAAAGAAGAATCCGTGGAAGTGTAGAAATGAGCGATCTTAGAAACGGCATCTACTGCGCTCAAGAAAAAAATTGTAAACTATCGGCTATCGCCTCGGCTGTTGTAGAGATTTGGACTCAGTAAAAGTAAATCTCAGAACAAACAATTTAAACACAGGAATAAATTTGTAGAGAATATACTCTGCGGAGTATGACTCCCGACAAACTCCCAAAACTACGATTGCAACGATCCTGCGTATGTGAGACTCTTAACTTCCGATTTCCCTAGCCAACTAATAAGAGGAAACAAGAGGTTAGGATTATCTGCAATGAACTAATAAACAGACCATGTACAACAGAATATTATAGACATTGCATTTATTAGATATAGGGGATAATTAAAAAATTATACAATAACAAAGACCGTATACAGCAAAAATTGAAACTACTGAAATAAGGAAAACGGTGCACAACAGTTTACCAACTCTGATTGGATGTTGAATATATCAAAATGTAGAGAACTTTTTAAAAGTTAGCAATACAATTTAACAACCAAGTATTACAAACAATACAGGATATTATTGAGTATATATAAAAATACAATTAACTACAATCTAATATATACTTTACTTTGCGAAGAACGCAAAGAAATGGGATTTTTGTGAATTTGTTGCTTACACAATTGGTCAACCTCTTTCGGCCCTAATCCCTCAGGCCCTTACCAATTGTAAGCATAAACCTGAAGGATTGACCAATAAAGAATATAGGTCAGAGCGGGATTAGGACCTGATGTACTCATCATCAGAGAGATCCAGTACTTCTTTCAAGAAATATTTGTAAACGTATGTGCTGGTTAGGCCAGCCATCCCGTAGGATGACCTGAGTACAACTAGCCTAACCCTACCCGTTTCAGATTACTTGGATATTTGGAAAGCAAAAAGAAAAGGAATCCAAACGTAGAAATAATAAGACTTTCCAATTTTGCAAATTAAAACGTTTGAAGCGGACCGTGCAGAGTGAACTAGAAAAGAAGCCCATTAAGTTACAGGGGAAAAAAGCCCAAGTTACGGGGGGCAAAAGCCCAAGTTACAGCGGGCAAAAGCCCAGATTACAGTGCATAGTTGAAGTGCAAGCTTGATGGTGTAGTTACAATGACACAAAGCAGTACATCAATAGAATAAATGAAACAAAAATAATACTAACCAAACTATATATAAAAATAGGAAAACATGAAATTCTGTAATAACAAAAAGACTAGTTATGAGATGGCGTTTAATAGTTTTACTTTATCTGCTATATTTGAGGATATTGCAGTTTTAATGTCAATGTTTTTAAGGGTAGAGTTACGTAGCATGCGTTTCATTGATTTATTGGAGTAACCTCTATCTATTAGAGTATTTTTTATTTTATCAACGTTATCAATAAAGTCGCTGAAGTCATCGCATATTTGAAAGCTACGAGATATTTGGCAGTTAACTGTATTTTCTATAATTCTAGGAGATATGTTTGATCCCATAGCTGGAAATCTATTAATAAGAAACGGAAAATCATCTCGTCTATCATTCAGCTTAGTTACAAACTTATTTTTAATAATGCTTATGCTAAGATCTAATACCTCTGCAGCGGAATTCGATGTATTAACTTTATTTAATTCAAGTTTAGCAGGATACACATTATGTTGAATGGATTCAAAATAATTATGATCCATAACCAATGTTAGGTCATCTATGTACCTTTTAGCATGTTCCAGTAACTTTGTATTACAGTCATTTTCGTTATTAATTACATACCTATGTTCCATTTCATGAAGAACCAAATTCGCTATATTAATAGGAGCAGCATTGCTACCCATAGGTATGCCTACAACTTGCTTGAACACGTAATTACCGCAAGTGAAGTACAGATTATCTAGTAGGAACTTGATGTGTTCCATAAGTTTTGTGTACGTAACAGTGTTATTATCAAGTCCTATTCCCCAGCGCATACTAGTATATGTTAAGTGCATATGGTTTCGCATGGTTGTATAAATTAACTTGTCTAATGAAGATATTATGATTTCGTGTTTTAAGTTAGTACATAATGTAGTAAAATCATGTGTTTATAGTTTTAAAGTTATCAGTAGAATTTAACTTTTTAATGTATCTAGTATTGGCTGGTTATTATTAATAAACCTAACGGACAAAACTAAAAGGGTTATATGAGTTTATTGAACCCTACCACAAAGTTTCACAAAGAAACAAAACGGTTTCACATAAGCTCAAGATACAGGCACCAAAACTAAATTCATATAGAATACAAAACCGACAAACCTAGACATCGGCTTCACTAATTGGCACGAACGTACGGTTTAATCAGCTACTTCGGTCAAGTGGCCGGCTTGGATAGATAATTTTCAAAAGTCTGTCTTTTTAGCTTAGTATTGTTTGAGATCTATTTAGTAAGGATCAAACATTGATTTTGAGTCAACACGATAGCTGTTTGGAATCGAAGAGCACCGAGGATGCCTTGTGCTTCGGGAAGGGATCATAGGAGTGTTGTACTCCTTCCCACCGAGAGAAGCCCTTTCGGAAGCACATTTTACGGGAGGAAAGATTGAACCAAGAGTTTATAATAACAACTGTAACATTATTATACCCCTTGATTGGCTTTTCCCCCTTGAAAGGTGCTTCCATACACACAAAAGCAAGCGTCTACGCGCGCATCTACTCCCGGCTAGAACCAGGAAATAAACATTAGTGTTAGTTGTTTGTTACCGGTCGGCTCTTTCAGGTTTTGAATCTGTCTTATGTATATACATCCCAATTTGCTTCTGTAGGTTTGCTTTCTGGCCTGTTCAATCTAGACATAATCCTAATCCCTCCTGTAACTTTTTGCCTCTACAGTTACTGAGCCTGTAGAAGGATTGTGACGCACAATAATCTCTAGCGGCTCTATTGTTGAGCTGGAGAGACTGAGGATCTATAATATCTTCGTGTGCGCTTGAAGCACGTCAAGAACACTACCTTTAAGCCTCCTCAGAGCAGATTCACCTCTAAGCTTTCCTGCAATTTCTATCTCACTTTCTCTCTCTCTCTCTCTATCTCTCTGTGCTTGTCCAATATTTTCTACAGTATCGACCGATAGCTTACAGTTTAAGTGTTCCTTCTTTAAAAGACGCCTAGCTTCCGTTAGTATTGTACACGGGACCGGTCCAAACTGGCTGGCCGGCGCCCGGCCAACCACTTACAGCCCGGCCGGGACAGTTTCTGATGTTATATTTGTGCTTGCATTTTAGATAGACGGCGGAAAACATTGGACTACACTAGTTTCCGTATACTGTTATTGAACTGTACAGAACTTAAGAGAACGTACTGCTAAGTTCCACTTTGTACTAATTTGAACTCCAGTGAGTGAAGTGTACCTACATGATGAACATGATAAACCATAGGAACAACATTACATCAATTCTGTAATGAAGCATGTGTTTTTGATGATAGCCTCCAAGCATCATATAATGTTTTCCAAACAAAGTAGAACTAGGAAGCCCGTCGATTACAGTTAATTCGTTGACTCACAATTTCGCGCATTTCAAACAGTATCACAGTAAATTAAATTTTGAACGTTGAAAGGAAAATAATGGGGAAACCTTTCCCCCTCCACTTGACTTTAAAATTTACAGTGACAATACGTTAACAGGTTTCAATTTTGTTAATTTCCTTTTTGTTTTTTGAATCCAGCATTTTTTGATCCAGCATTTTTGATTGTCTGTTTCTTGTGCCTCCAGCTTTGGCTTGCATACACTGTGACAAAAATTTAAGACCTAACTCCAGAGTTTTGACCCATAGATATTAAATTTTGTGTGAGACTTAGTAGAGGGCTAATGGATTAAAAATGAAAAAATTAAATTTTAAAACACATTTTTTTTAGTTTTGCAAAGGGATAAATTATTTTCTCCCTTATTTTGCTGAAATTGAGGTTTTTGAGCGATGAGCACTAGTCTGCAATCCGTCATTCGATCAGCTTTTCGACAGCTCAGTGGGAGCTAAAGTTAAGCATAATATTTAAGCTTTTCCTAAAGATTTTAAATTTTAACGAATTTCAAATTCATATTTACTCTTTCAAAAGACTGCATGCAACTTTTTGATTTTGATTTCATCAGCTTCCAGTTCCCACAAAAGCTTAATGTTATTGGGCTTTTCGACGAAGTTTATGTTTGGTTGGACTTTAGTGTTGTTCGTCGGCCGGTATCAACTACCGCGAACCGACCGGATAAGAACTGCCCGAGTGGCCGGCCGGCCGGTCAATCGGTCGACTGAACCTGAACCCATAAGCTAATTTGCATATTATATATCTGTTATGCATAACCAGGGGCCTATTTCACAAAACCACATTTAGTTACATTACATTTCTTAAATTAAAATGTACATTTGTTACATTTTTGGATTTCATAAAACAAACGTATCTTTTATAATGTAATGTAACTATATTACATTTAGGAAATGTCTTATATTTTTGAGCCATATTACAAGCCAGTTGTAGTACTGCTTGCTGTGCTCACAGATTTTGTGAGCTCACTTGCAGGCGAAGCCCTCGTGAAGGGCACTCGTGCGCTTCGTGCACTCGTGCCCTTCACTCGGAGCTTCGCTTGCTAGTGTGCCTACAAATCTCTGAGAGCACTGCTGCCAGTGCTACAACTTACACTTGTAACTACATTGTAGTTACATTACATTACATTGTAATATTACATTGTAATATGTACATTACATTACATTACAGGTTGGAGTTCTCTCCTGGGGTCACTTTACCTTTACCTTTACATTACATTGTAATTACATTGGAAGTACATTTTATTGTACACACCAGCTACATTACGTGGACTTAATGTATTGTTTACAACAGTTTATGTTTAAGTAAAAAGTTTCTAGCTATATCTATATCTATATATAGGGTATAAAAGCATCTAAATTTTTGAAAATGTCACTAATTTTTAGAGAGATCGAGACTGTTCGGATTTTTTAATAAAGGGTCATTATGCATAAAGTAAAAATTTTTAATGTCATCTTTACGTAATCGTAAAGTCTTTCATAGGTTAAACAGTCCTGTTATTGAATGTCTTAACGAGAGAAAGTCCGCTTTATCGTCGCCTTGATCACAGTGAAAAATGTAGTTACATCTGGGGCCAATGTTATCAAAGTTTAAACCCGGGTTAATTCGCAAACCGGGGTTAACTTGGATATGTTTAACATACAAACTTAGCCCGTGTCAGCCACTTAACCTGGGTTTGGGCGTTGATAATATCGGCCCCTGGACTGAAAATGTAATGTAAAATACCTAAAATATATACTTTTATGAAACTATGGTAATGTAACTCCAGTGTAAATAGTTACATTTCAAGCCTATTCAAAGCTGTTACCGGCTGGCCGAACCAAAAGTCCTACCGACCAAGAGTACTATATATACTGGGCTTCATTCATTGGATGCGTAACATCTCAAAAAGTCATGCAAGCCAACTGATTTTGTTTTCTTCTGTCGAAGGTTTAATAACAAAGGCAATAAGTTTGTGGTGACACGTTGGCAAAGTCAGTAAATTATGTCAATACAAATAAACAAAACTGTCTGCTATTCTTCATCTTATTAAAACTGCCTCATTAGAACTTGTTAACTGTACTGGATTAGGCTGGTATGAGTCAGCCTCTGCAGTTCCCTGGACGAAACTGTCTCTTTCAATGTTAATGACTCGTACATTGGCTCTCTCCTGTTTCGGACTAAGACTTTGCCTTAATGACTGCAGGCAGGCGTTTTTCATTATTTCCTTCTGTACCCAACAGAAAATGGACTCAAGTTGCAATACAACCTAACTCATGACAAAGAGCAAGTGTTGTTGATCGGCCCCCTCTTCAGCTTATGATTGATTTTTATTTAATTTCAGTTTCTCTGATTTTCAAACCCGGCCGGCCGGTCGGACGGAACCGATTTTACACATTTAATCTATGAAAGATGCAATGGATTATAAATTATTCATCAGATTGAAAACGAACTACAAAAATAATCAAGTTTCAATCCTTGCCTTAATTTTCAGGTGTTTCCGAAGATGCAAGAACAGAGTGGAATTGAAATTGGCAGCCCGGGGTTCTTGGCCATTTCCCTCTGCTGATCTGCCCACTAGGTGGGTAGAGTTAGGGTTGGGCCAGAGCCGGATAACAATTCCGGGCCGGGCCGGCCCCGCAAATTATCCGACGGCCGTCCAATGTGGAGTTAGTACGAAATAGAGAACGACAGTACCACTTCCATTTAGGTACAGTATGCTGCTTACTTTAGAAACTTTAGCCTCGCTCGACTACGAGGTTATTTTCAGGATAAACCAGAAGAAACTGCAAACCAAAACAATCTCCTATAGTTTTGCACAGAAAATGTTGATTAGACAAAACTTTTCCGATACAGTTATCACTAGTTTTTGATCAAAAACAAAAATTATCATGATCAAAAATTACAGATAACTTTGTCAACAGTTTTATCTAATCAACTTTTTCTGTGAATAACTGCTAGAGATTATTTTGGTTTGCAGTGTCTTCTGGTTTATCCTCAAAATAACCTCATAGTCGAGCAAGGCTAAACTTTCTCTATCATTATTAACATAATGACGGCTAAAACCTTTGTACCTACTCATTAATTTTCTGCGTGCCCCCCCTCAGTTACTGTATATATCATCTATCAAGTGCAATGAAGCTAGTTTGGATAGTTTACATCACATGAAGGTACATTAGGTATATATGCTAAAACTTAGACCTGCCCTCGGGTTCTCATTAGAGGAGAGCTAACTTAATGCTCGCTCGCTCGCTTCATTTGTTGAACTTATACACTCTTCTTCTTCTTCTTCTTCCCTGCTGTTTCTGTTCTGTGAAACTTTTAAGGTTCATGTAAACTGTAGGATTCAGCCTTCAACGCTTTCCTTGTCTAATTGTTTTCCAGTCTTCCGTACAGACTGAATTCGTTGATCTTTGTTGGGTTCCTCCCTTTTCCAAAGCTCGCACAGAATCCAAAGTTTGTGAGTGTAGGTAGGTTTGATATAGTTTTCACCGTTTGACTGCCAACATTTTCACATTTCCCCATCTGTTAAAGTGGTGTAGTGCGGAGCAGAAGAGTTCGAACCAGGGCACTTCTGCTCCAGAGACAGACATGCTTCCACTACACCACCAGAGGCCATCTGCTGAACTCCCATATCAGGCTTATCAATCTTTCCTATGCTTTCTTCCCTTAGAACAGTCGATAAACCAAGGTGTTTGCTCCAGCTTCCTTTTGGAGCGACAGCATTCAGGCAACATAGTGAAATTCAATCATTCAACTATAAGTAGGCGTAGGGAAGTAAAATGGGTCATCGTTCCCTATATACTGATTCGAAACTAGAAAAAACCGGGGGACCTAGCGCAAATCGAACCCACAACCTCTGGGTTGACCAGATCACCCACTTACGTTCCAGCTTGATGAAGTGCTAGATTGAGAACAGTGATTGCCTCGGTAGTACAGTGGGGGGGGGGGAATTTATGGCAAATGTTAACTGAATGAAACAGTATCAATTAGCCTACTGAATTTATTCCTTTCTATGAACCCTGAGAATCTAATCTATTTCTATCTGTCTTTGGAAGGTTCAGATTTGCGTCTTTGTTAGAAATTAGGTATATCCTAATATCTAGCCAGGTGCTTGCATTTGTTCATAAAGGTTAGAAAAGGGTTTTGTAGGAAGAAAACAGGATTTTCCCAACTTTCATAAGACATCCATTTTGCTTTCATTAATAGCTAAATCTGAGATATACCTTGCTAGATTTATACCTGTTTGCCCTTATTGCAGTTCTATAAGAAGAAAACCTGTACAACTCTCGGCGTCTCGTCTAGTCCTTTCGCGAAAGACAGCTATCTTTCTGTAGGTGTAGTGTTTCTTAGGAGTAAAGGTGAGATAAGGATTTACCTCGACAGAGCGCCTACTACTTTATCTTGTGTGTGAAGGCTTTTACGTTTCTTTTTTTACTATCATACAATCTGCCGCTACTAGAAATCAAGGGAATCAAGGGAATGGAATGAACAACCGCTCCACAGTGCTATATCAGTTCAAGTACAAAAGACACGCAAATATACGTATACGTAATGTATATGTGCGCAATGGTATCAAGAGGGGCACCGTGGACTCACCTCTATGAAATCCGCATAACACACTAAAATCGTAGGCAGGCACTGCACACATGCGCAATGCCTATACTGGGCCTATACATGTATAGGCCAGAATCCCAAACCCCCGCGCAGTGCGCAGCAAAATTTTTGACCCCCGCGCAGCGCGAAGATCTTCAGCATTTCTGGAGTCCTCGCGCAGAGCAACGCGTCCCTGCGCGGGGGTCAACACTGTCGGTACCCTCGCGCAGAGCAACGCGTCCCTGCGCGGGGGTCGGCACTGTTGGAACCCTCGCGCAGAGCAACGCGTCCCTGCGCGGGGTCAACACTGTTGGAACCCTCGCGCAGAGCAACGCGTCCCTGCGCGGGGGTCGGCACTGTTGGAACCCTCGCGCAGAGCAACAAGTCCCTGCGCGGGGACAACGCTGTTGGAACCCTCGCGCAGAGCAACGCGTCCCTGCGCGGGGGTCGGCACTGTTGGAACCCTCGCGCAGAGCAACGCGTCCCTGCGCGGGGGTCGGCACTGTTGGAACCCTCGCGCAGAGCAACGCGTCCCTGCGCGGGGGTCGGCACTGTTGGAACCCTCGCGCAGAGC
Organism: Trissonchulus latispiculum; assembly: GCA_030248195.1. Taxonomy (NCBI): domain Eukaryota; kingdom Metazoa; phylum Nematoda; class Enoplea; order Enoplida; family Ironidae; genus Trissonchulus; species Trissonchulus latispiculum. The sequence continues at coordinate 99,642 of JASAND010012549.1, forward strand.
AACGCGTCCCTGCGCGGGGGTCGGCACTGTTGGAACCCTCGCGCAGAGCAACGCGTCCCTGCGCGGGGGTCGGCACTGTTGGAACCCTCGCGCAGAGCAACGCGTCCCTGCGCGGGGTTCAGCAGTTCAGCACTGTTGGAACCCTCGCGCAGAGCAACGCGTCCCTGCGCGGGGGTCAATACTGTGGGAACCCTCGCGCAGAGCAACGCGTTCATTTAATGCTAGGAGTTTGTGGTTGGCTTTTATGCACTTTTAAATATTTTTCCAATTCTTTCACCAAAATTTCTAAACTCGCCCAAAAACCAAAAAAGTTCAGTTTCTGATACTCAGAAGCCAACATTAATAGATTGCTTTCTAAAAGTGTTGAGCTACAACACTTTCGAGAAAAATTTTGCGTCTTTGGCGCACCCACTTTTGCTTCGATCTGTCAACAAATTTTCAAATCAACGGCCCATCATGTCCAGATAAAAGTCACTTTTGAAGGTGGACGCGGGCTCCCGCGGGTCCAGTGGACATGGACAGAGGGTTTGGGAGGGTTTTTCCTGGGAGTGTATGGGTTCCGGAATCTCTGGGTTCCGAAGGTTCTGGGGTTTCTAATGTCTCTATAAACTTACACATACTACTTACGGTGGTGTTTTGCACAAAAATACCCCGACAGCGTTTCTACATAGTTGTCCCGATTTCTGCTTTCTAGATAAAGTAATCTCTTGACAAAGCCGAGAAAAGCAGGCAAAATCCAGGTATGCAAAATTATAATAAACAGGTTTAAGAGGGGTCCATTTTTAGCCGATTTTTGGACCATCTCCTATTTTGCTCATTCTCACAGATTTTGTTGTCCGATTGGTATATTTTAGCGAGTTTTTGAAATTAAAGTAGGGTCTCTTACTGTTATCGAGTAATTCCACTTCAAAGTGGATGTCAGCATGTGTTAAACATAGGAAACGGAAAAGGTGGTGATTTTTTCCGTGCGCCAGAGAAATCTCGCCAACGACAAAACTGAACACGTCAACGTCCGTATTATATTATAAATGATGATGAGGGTGATTTGTAGGAGCAGAATTTTTATTTAGGACTTCAAATTTTTTTAATTAATTTTTGAAGTTTGACAATAGCCAAATTTGACTGTTTTGCAATATTAAAATTGGTGGTCTTCCTAAATTGGTGGACTTTGATGAAATATTCTGAAAGCTGTAAGGCGTATTTAAAAATTCTGCTTCCTACTAATCACAGCTTATGACAATACATTTCGAACGATGCCAATTGATCTTATTCTTAGGGCCTTTTCGCGAATGGGTTAAACTAGTTAAATTTAACTCGATCCTTTTCGCGAATGGGTTAAACGAGTTAAAATTAACTCGCCGAGTTAAGCAGAGTTAAAATTTTTAACTCTACGCTCATTCGCGAAAAGAGTTAAAAATTAACTCTTTTAACTCTACTCTTTTCGTGAATGACACGTGGAGTTAAAAACCTGCAGAGTTAAATTTAACTCTACCCTTTTCATGAATGGGTTAAATTTAACTCTTTTAACTCGCTCACGACATTTTACATTGAATTTTAACCCGCGTCTCAGCACGCGGGTTAAACGAGTTAAAATCTTCCATGCTTTACATTGTTATTGCCACATTATGCGCGCGTAATAAAACTTTAAAAATGACAAAATAATCCAGCCAATAACAGTGCAACACATAATTTCATAGGATGGTTCATAACGCTTCAAAATTACTTAAGCATTTGCCAACATTCTGCTGAATTATTTACGAGTAACGAAATAGGCTACTTAGTAAAATAAAAATAGATTGAACAAGATGTTTTAAACATGCTGCATTTTTAGAAATAATAGTTAAATAAAATTAATTAAGTTAAAATAATTAATTATAATCCTAAATAGGCTCTAAATTATTTTTTGTATGTTAATTAACACCACCTATAAATGCAAATTGGAAGTAATGAGAGCTGATAACATGAAAAGCCGAATCAACGGGACACTACAACTAACCAGAAAGCTCAATTTTTTTCTCAAAAAGTGGATTAATTAAAGCGGCAATTTTGCCATGAAAACTACTGTAAACTTGAAAAAATTTGTATTTTTAGACTTTTTGAAAGGACATCTAGATAAATGTTACGCGAAGCAACTGGTTATGCTCATAAGAAATGCAGTACAGGATCAATTGTTATCCGAACTGTGATTCTAAGGGCAACCATTTCAATTCAAATTTGAAATCTCTACTGAATTAATAAACAAACATTTTTCTATTTAATTTTGCTGCACCTATCTGTTTTAGTATCATTAGTTGAAATTATCCAAAATTGTTCAACTTTTTAGGAAAAGCAAGAGAATCCGATTTTGCTGAAAATATGCACAGAGGTTTTTTGAGCTCTGTTGTGGTCTCAGCAAACGAACACCTGTTTTTCGGCTCAACTATTCATTAGCACTTTATTGTAGGCTAAATTGCAAGCTGGCCAAAGAATCAACGAAAACCTAGACCGAACTGTCTTTAGATTACTTTTCAGTGAACTCTGAAAATATACAACTTTTCATGAAAATCGTAAAAAATCTTTGGTTGGCTCCCCTTAAATTGCAGTTTTACCCATGTGGTTAACCCCGTTAAAGCTTAAACTATAAAACTTTGCTGCAGATTGGTCAATAATTCGTTGAAATGGGTCCATCTCCATGCTAAATTTCAGCAAAGTCGGTTAGAAAATGCAAGTTACACAGGGATTCGCCCGGATCACCCTAGTACAGGATGACACTAGATTGAAGGTGTAATAAATGTCTGTTAATGAAGTCAGTAAATATCTTCTTTTGCTGTTTTATTTTATTTGAAATTTTCCAAACGTAAAGAAGTTTTTTAAAATCTCAAATGGTGAAAAGTTGGCCATTACGTACATAAGCAAAAATTATATTATTATTTTAACTCTTTTCACATACGCAGAGAGTTAACTTTAACTCTACCAGTTTTAACTCTTTTAACTCTTTTCGCGAATGCACAGAGTTAATTTTAACTCTACCAGTTTTAACTCTTTTAACTCCTTGATTTTTAACCCTGCAGAGTTAAAAGAGTTAAAAACGGACAGAGTTAAATTTAACCCTGCGCATTCATGAAAAGGGTTAAAAGAGTTAATTTTAACTCTACTCTACTCTACTCTACTCTACCCATTCGCGAAAAGGCCCTTAGTTAGCTCTGCCCGATTTCGAGATTTCTCTGGCGCAGAAATCTGAATTTTTAGCAAAATTTTGGAAATTCCCGTTTTTTGGCAAATAACATAGAGCTATGGCAACACAGACCAATAAAATGTTAGTCAATCTATTTGTGCACCATTATTGATGACTTTAGGTCAAGTTTGGGTACAGGGTAATGGTGTAGGTTAGTACACCCAATTTGTCGCTGGGGTAAAATATGAGGGTCTGACAACCATAATCTCAAAAATAGCGATTTTTCAAATTTTTTGGAATATGTTAAATTTTATATCAATCGAAAGCTCTCAAACATTTTTTGTTCTTGCCCGAAAATGCACCAAATTCAGGTTAAATGATTTTTGAGGTCACGGCTTTCCAGCGTCGGTGCTACTCCCTAAAATCACTAAATAAAGCCATACAGTAAACTTTCCCCAGTAAAAGCCACCCTAAATTCTTTGTTTGCATCAGTTATCAAATATACAACCGAACAAAGCCCCATTCTCAAAGACGTTCAAGTGGAAAGTGCCTTTATTTACTGCGGCACCTCGTTTTCACCCATTTTCAAATTGCATGCAATTAATAGACGGTTACTCGTTACGTACAGAGCAAAACTACTCAAAATTTAAACTCGATGTGCAGGACATACAAACAAAATTTTGTGTGAAAATGAGCAGAATCCCTGACCATAAACTTTGTCATGATGGACCCCCCCCCCCTTAATTGAAAATATTCTGACCCCCGCGCAAAATTTTCGTTGGCTGTATAGGCCACGGTCGCATCCATTGCCCATGGACTTGATGCATTTAACGTTGATGACTAGGCGGTAAGAGTACTGATGTAGCGCTTCAGCCAAGTGCTGGTGGACCAAAGTACTCAACAAGGATACCGAACAATACCTAGAATACCATTGAATCAGGGTCTAGAAGAGAGACAAGGAAAGCTTGCAAGTTTTTCCTTTCAGTAGGGATTGAAAGCAAAGAATTGATGCAGCTGGGAATCGAAACGTGAGCCCTTCCAGCTGCAGACAGACGTGCTTACCACCACACCACTGGACCATCAGCTGAATTATTAATCAATGTACTATAGGAAGAAGTATTAATACACAACCAGACTTCCTTTTCTTTTGGTGGGACATTTGTAATTATAGAACTAAAACATATAAATTCAATAAATGTACGATTTGTATATATAATATTTATTGTTTTTAGGAACAATGACCAGAACCAGTCATGCTATTATTTTCTGTTTGCTAAGTGGTTGGCTTGCTATAGCTAATACTCAAGCGAACTGTAGCTACTCACAGCGGGATGACCAATTCACGGTCTCCTGTGAAGGAAATCAAAGTCTGCAAATGCTGCTCCAGGAAACCAGAAATCACAAAAATCTGATCACAAAACTGATCCTAAACGGAGATAAACGTATTTCTGAAATTGGACCTCAATTATTATCGAAATTTCCGCGATTATCGTATCTAAAAATTACCGATACCAGTGTTACTGAACTGCTGGATGTGGACACTTTCAAGCCCCTCAAACAGTTGCGTTTCCTAGACCTGAGCGGAAATCAAATTCGGGCTCTGGATTGGCGGATTTTTCAGGATCTAGAGGCCCCAATTCTATCCCTAAATCTGTCCCAGAATCCGATTTCCTGTCAGGACTGTCGAAATCGATGGATCTGGGAGTGGGACAATTTGTTGGCTCAAAAACAGATCTCTTCCAATGATTCCGGTCCGGTCGAAATCCCGGTTTGGTCCGAACGAGAAATGCACATTAAGGTTCACGAAATTTCCACCACCCTCAGCTGCGGCAGTCCTCCGAAAACTGTCCAGTGCCCGGAAGTTACGGTGACCATGGACCCGAAATATGTGGAATTACCCCCGGATTTTTCGGGGGTCATCAAGTTTCGGTGCGATGTTCAGGTGTCGGGTGATCCGGAAAATTTGGTCATGGACGTCCGAACTACAGCTACCGATTTGTCGGCAACTATTTCTACGACAAACTCAACGGAATCAGGTAAAGAATGCTAATTAGCTGCTGTCGCTAATTACTATTTAAGTATAGTTCTAGCTAATCCAATGGGTGAAATCACAATTGAAAATTGAGTTCAAACGAACAGCTGTCTAAATTCTTGTTGATTTTGAATTCACTAATTTATAAAATACATTTTTAATTTCAAGTGCGACATGTTAACTTTAAAATATTAAATCTAATGAAATAGCCAAGCACCAGTGAAGGTCCTAAAAATCGCGCTTTGGGCTGGATTTCAGCTGTCAGTTAAGTCCACTAAAGTCGTCAAAAGTATCAAAAATATTACAGTAACATTTTTTCTATTTTAGACACCGAAAACCGACTTCAAATCAGCATCGAAAATATCACGACGGAGAGCACGGGTTATCTGGTCTGCGCCGCCAAAAGTGACCAATTCGGCCGCCCTTTCAGCGCCAGTGCCGCTCTCGCCATAACGTCCCCGCCCCGGTTCCTGAGCCTAGCGAAATCCCAATATTTCACAGAAAATCTCTGGGTCTATCGGGCGCTAATCCGAGGATATCCGGTTCCGGAAATTTCCCTGAATCGGGAAGGAACTATGAACGTATTCCGACTGAATCTGGATTTAGTTCGGGTCGATTTGGCCGTCAAACCGAACGGGTCGACGTTCATCGTTTCCGCCTGTAATCGATACAATTGCAGCGAACGAGCGGTATTCCCCTTTGAAGAAGAAATTGTAGAGGGTACCAGTGGGGGTTACTATAAAATCTATTTGGCGGTAATTGTTACCGTGGTAATTTTGATTCTACTGCTGTGTCCAGTGGAAATGTGCCTCGTGAAACGACTGCGGGAAAGACGGGAAAAGCGACTGAAAGCCTTTACGCCAGAAGAGCAGTATAGTCACCGATTAGGTTTAAGTCAAATGCGGCTGGAGTTTAGATATCGGTCGGCAGAAACGGAAGGTAGATATAATTTAAAATTAAACTTTGTAATTTTTTAAAAATTTAAATTGTAGGCAAGAGCTTAGAGAATCGAAGGATGTGTAATTTGTTTTACAAATTTCTGTAGGTAACATTATTATGAAATTAATATATATTACATTTTCACTAAATATCGTACAATTGTTTTTGTGAAAGATTCAAATCAAGAATGAATAAAATATAAAATAAAATAGAATAAAATAAAATACAATAGACGGGATCGAACCAACTAGTTACAGCCTCACAGTCGAGCAATCTACCACTCAGCGAAGCCCAGTCTATAGGTCAAATATTTTAACGCTCAGCTAAACCCCTACAGACCGAGATTAGTTTATTACACTGATTTCAACCTTTCGAAGTTCATGTGAATTGTTGATGTTTAACGATTTTGTTTCAGAGCCATCACTGACTCCGCTATCCGAAATCGTGGACAACCCTCTCTACATCGCACCAATCATGGCAGCCGGGATCAAAATCGTCGAAATGGAAAAGCTACAGATTGCCGAAAAAATCGGCAACGGAGCCTACGGTACCATCTACTACGGTCTGTTGTCCGATTTCGCCAATTTCGAGGAGTCCCAGACGCCGGTGGCCGTCAAAAAGATGAACGTCAATTCCCCAATTTTCGCCGACCATTTCGTCAAGGAGGCTCGCGTGATCGCCTCTCTCCATCACGACAACATCGTCCGATTCTACGGTCTCTGTATCGATTCCAACGATGTTCTCCTGCTGTTTGAATTCATGGATCTGGGGGATCTCCGATCCTATCTCCTGGCCCACGGCCCGGCGGCCAGTGGGGACGAATTCGACCCACTGACCACTGGCTACTTAGGTTACACCCAACTGCTGGAGGTAGCCACCCAGATAGCCAGCGGTCTGGCCTACCTGGCCGAGCGGCGGCTAATTCACCGCGACGTGGCGGCCCGAAACTGTCTCCTACAGTCCCCGCTGGTGGCCAAACTGGCGGACTTTGGCCTCAGTCGAACGGTCTACGCCGACAAATACTATGAGGCCAAGAGTGAGACAGCCTTGCCGATTCGTTGGCTGGCGCCAGAGTGTCTGACCTATGGAAAGTTTTCCGTCGAATCGGACATTTGGAGCTTCGGCGTTCTGTTGTGGGAGATTTTCAGCTATGGGATGACCCCCTGGACTCACCTGTCGAATTCTGAGGTGGCTGATAGAGTACAAAGCGGGCAGATTTTGGGGATGCCCCCCGGCTGCCCCTATGAAATGTATGAACTAATGCTGGGCTGCTGGTCCCCCCGGACCACGGACAGACTTACGGCGCAGGAAATGATGGAAACCCTTAACGAGCTGCTGAATCTGGAGTCACAGTAGACAGAATTTCATTATGTCGAAATCCCACTTGAAAAAAGCTCTAATTTCACCTAAATTTAAAATCTGACCTCTGCTGACAAATTGGAATAGGGATTGTCGGCATAATGATAGTCTGCCTACAGTAAAAAGAGAAAACATTCCAAAACTGAAACAGGGACTACATGGTTCATTTGACCGACCAATATGTATGACATTAGACGAAAGATTTTACTTGGAACTTTAATGGATCTGCTTTGGACAAGATTAGATTATATTTCCTGTAGATCTCGGATATCATAATCAAGTTCAATTTCAGTGGCGATCAACTTGTTGTTGCTTAATTCAGTTGATCCAACACTATACTGGATCTCAGAAGACAAAACTTCGCTGGAGTTGGAAGCAAACAATAAATGCCACCCATTTTAGTGGGTGCCAACCCTCCAATGTTAAAGAAACCCATTCTATTACTGTAGCTTTGAAAGCAACACTTCATGACTTGAGTAGAGCTAAGTTTCAATGCTCTCTCGATATACCTTACGGTACAAGCGGACCAGGGGTCCGAAGAGACGAAGGTCACGGACAGAAAACATGAGCGCTAGAACCAGACTACGATACACGATTCCGAGCAGCAATGACCTGTGCTGCAAGTATTTTCATAGTACTAATTTTTGTTCTTGCTGTAATTAGAGTTGTTCCCATAAGCAGTTGACCAGGTTGAGCCAACGCCTAAATTATCGGCCAGGCCGGGCCCAGACAGAGGCCAGCCCGCTACTACGCCCGGAGCCTAGGCTCGGTGTCAAAGTCGGAGCTCACTATTAGGCCAGGACTCTTTAGCCCAGAGCTTGCTACTATTCCCGGCCTAAAACACGTTCACTCTGATGTGCCCAAAAATGAATCAAGGTCTCGATACCGCCAACAGGAGGTCGGGGGAGCCACGCCGCCGGTCTCAGCGGGCCCAGTAGTGGGCTGGGCTTTCTGCCGAAGTCAGGCCCAGCAAAACGTTTTCCAGACCCGGGCGTAAACCTGGCCTGCTCTGGGTGCAAAGCCCGCTGCACCACCCGGGAACAACCCTGAAACTAGTGTCAAAGTAAAATACTGTTTTGCCAGGCTGTGTGCACATACTGATGTAGATAACAATAAGTCTAGTGCAGTTAAATAGTCAATTTGTAATAACTACTGTATGACTAATGTTTTGTGCTGTACGTATATGTATTGTATTAATGACAGTTTGTTCATAGGTTTTGTATGTTTAACGTTTTGTAAGTAGCAATGTAATTAATGTAATGTGATTTAAAGCTTTGCATGTTGAGTGGGTTCA
>JASAND010012550.1:0-19486 GCA_030248195.1 Trissonchulus latispiculum
CGGTTCGGACCCTGGTCAGGCGCCACAGGCCGCCGGGACCACTTTGGAGGGGTCCTCCAATGACAAAAAATGTTCGCCTAGCCACGGGCATTCATTTGATACCAAACTTGGCCACTTTTGGAAGAATCGATTTTTTAGCCATTTTTGGACGTCTGGTTCTGGACCCTGGTCAGGCGCCACAGACCGCAGGGTCCACTTTGGAGGGGTCCTCCAACGAGAAAAATGCGTTGGCCTGACCAAGGGCTTTCATTTAATACCAAACTTGAAATTTTTTTAAAATATCGATTTTTGTCCAGTCCGGACCCTCGTCAGGGCGCCACACGTAGCTGGGTCCACTTTGGAGGGGTCCTCCAATGACAAAAAATGTTCGCCTTGCCACGGGCTTTCATTTGATAACAAACTTGGAAATTTTTTAAAAAATAGATTTTTTAACAGTCCGGACCCTGGTCAGGCGCCACAGCTCGCTGGGTCCACTTTGGAGGGGTCCTCCAAGGACAAAAAATGTTTGCCTCACCAAGCACTTTCATTTGATACCAGACGTGGAAATTTTTAGAAATATCGATTTTTGACCAGTCCGGACCCCTGGTCAGGGCGCCACAGGCCACTGGGGACCACTTTGGGGGGGTCCTCCAATGACAAAACATGTTCGCCTCGGGCTTTCATTTGATACCAAACTTGGCCACTTTTGGAAAAATCGATTTTTGGCCATTTTGGACCGGTTCGGTCGGACCCTCCTCAGGGCGCCACACGTAGCTGGGTCCACTGTGGAGGGGTCCTCCAATGACAAAAAATGTTCGCCTTGCCACGGGCTTTCATTTGATAACAAACTTGGAAATTTTTTAAAAAATCGATTTTTGAAAAGTTCGGACCCTGGTCAGGCCCCACAGGACGCAGGGTACACTTTGGAGTGGTCCTCCAATGACAAAAAATGTTCGCCTGCCCAACGGCTTTCATGTGATATCACACTTGGCCACTTTTAGAAAAATCGATTTTTGACCATTTTGGACCGGTTCGGACCCTGGTCAGGGCGCCACAGGCCGCTGGGACCACTTTGGGGGGTTCTCCAATGACAAAAAATGTTCGCCTCGCCACGGGCATTCATTTGATACCAAACTTGGCCACTTTTGGAAGAATCGATTTTTGGCCATTTTGGACCGGTTCGGACCCTGGTCAGGGCGCCACAGGCCGCAGGGTCCACTTTGGAGGGGTCCTCCAATGACAAAAAATGTTCGCCTCACCGCTCGAGAAAACGTTTCCGGAGGGGTTATCCGAAAAGAGGATGGCGGGGGGCCGAACTCCCACCGGTGGGCGGGGGGTCGCCTACGGTGCGTGGTGCTTTTACAGAGAACATTTTGTTTTTTGTGTTTCACATGGAAAATTCGAAAAACGAAATTGATTCTGCATCAGAAAACGTTTACAGAGGGCTATCGGAAAATAGGATGACGGGGGGCCGAACTCCCACGGGGGGGGGGTCGTCGCGGTGCGTGGGGTACGGAAAATTTGACAAAACCAATTGATGCTGCATCAGAAAACGTTCACAGAGGGGTTATCGGAAAACAGGATGACGGGGTGCCGAACTCCCACCGGGGGAGGGGAGGGGTCCTCGCGGTGCGTGGGGTACGGAAAATTTGAAAAAACCAATTGATTCTGCATCAGAAAACGTTCGCAGAGGGGTAATCGCTAAACAGGATGGCGGGGGGCCGAACCCCACGGGGAGGGGCAGGGGGGGGGGGGGGCTCGTCGCGGTGCGTGGGGTACGGAAAATTTGAAAAAACGCAATTGTTTCAGCATCAGGAAACGTTCAGTAAAGGTTATCCGGAAAACAGGAAGACGGGGGGCCGAACTGCCAGGGGGGGGGGTAGTCTAGTCGCGGTGCGTGGGGTTCCGAAAATCTGAAAAAACGCAATTGTTTCTGCATCAGAAAACGATTAGTAAAGGTTTTCCGGAAAACAGGAAGACGGGGGGCCGAACACCCCCCGGGGGGGGGGGGCGTCGCGCTGCGTGGGGTAGGGGAAATTTAGAAAACCGCAATTGTTACTGCCTCAGAAAACGTTCACAGAGGGGTTATCGGAAAACAGGATGACGGGGGACCGAACTCCCACCGGGGGAGGGGAGGGGTCGTCGCGGTGCGTGGGGTACGGAAAATTTGAAAAAACCAATTGATTCTGCATCAGAAAACGTTCGCAGAGGGGTAATCGCTAAACAGGATGGCGGGAGGCCGAACTCCCACCGGGGGGGGGGGGGGTCGTCGCGGTGCGTGGGGTACGGAAAATTTGAAAAAACGCAATTGTTTCAGCATCAGAAAACGTTTAGTAAAGGTTTTCCGGAAAACAGGAAGACGGGGGCCGATCTCCCGTCGGGGGGGGGGGGTGGGGGGTCGTCGCGGCGCGTGGGGTACGGAAAATTTGAAAAGCGCAATTGTTTCAGCATCAGAAAACGTTTACAGAGGGGTTGTCGGAAAGGAGGGTGATGGGGGGCCGAACTCCCACCGGGGGGGGGGGTCGTCGCGGTGCGCGGGGTTCGGAAAATTTGAAAAACGCAATTGTTTCAGCATCAGAAAACGTTTACAGAGGGGTTGTCGGAAAGGAGGGTGATGGGGGGCCGAACTCCCACCGGGGGGGGGGGGGTCGTCGCGGTGCGCGGGGTACGGAAAATTTGAAAAACGCAATTGCTTCTGCATCAGAAAACGTTTAGTAAAGGTTTTCCGGATAACAGGAAGACGGGGGGGGGGCTGAACTCCCACGGTGGGGTCGTCGCGGTGCGTGGGGTACGGAACATTTAAAAAAACGCAATTGATTCTGCATCAGAAAACGTTTACAGAGGGGCTATCGGAAAAGAGGATGAGGGGGGCTGAACTCCTACGGGGGGGGGTCGTCGCGCTGCGTGGGGTAGGGGAAATTTAGAAAACCGCAATTGTTACTGCCTCAGAAAACGTTCACAGAGGGGTTATCGGAAAACAGGATGACGGGGGGGCCGAACTCCCACCGGGGGAGGGGAGGGGTCGTCGCGGTGCGAGGGGTACGGAAAATTTGAAAAAACCAATTGATGCTGCATCAGAAAACGTTTACAGAGGGGCTGTCGGAAAAGAGGATGAGGGGGGGGCTGAACTCCCACGGGGGGGGTCGTCGCGCTGCGTGGGGTAGGGGAAATTTAGAAAACCGCAATTGTTACTGCCTCAGAAAACGTTCACAGAGGGGTTATCAGAAAACAGGATGACGGGGGGGGGCCGAACTCCCACCGGGGTGGGGGGGGGTCGTCGCGGTGCGAAAGGGTACGGAAAATTTTTTGGTAATTTTTTAAAAAATCGATTTTTGACCAGTCCGGACCCTGGTCAGGGCGCCACAGATCGCTGGGTCCACTTTGGAGGGGTCCTCCAAGGACAAAAAATGTTTGCCTCACCAAGCACTTTCATTTGGTACCAAACGTGGAAATTTTTTAAAATATCGATTTTTGACCAGTCCGGACCCTGGTCAGGGCGCCACAGGCCACTGGGGCCACTTTGGAGGGGTCCTCCAATGACAAAACATGTTCGCCTCGGGCTTTCATTTGATACCAAACTTGGCCACTTTTGGAAAAATCGATTTTTGACCATTTTGGACCGGTCCGGACCCTCCTCAGGGCGCCACACGTAGCTGGGTCCACTTTGGAGGGGTCCTCCAATGACAAAAAATGTTCGCCTTGCCACGGGCTTTCATTTGATAACAAACTTGGAAATTTTTTAAAAAATCGATTTTTGAAAAGTCCGGACCCTGGTCAGGCCCCACAGCTCGCTAGGGACACTTTAGAGTGGTCCTCCAATGACAAAAAATGTTCGCCTGACCAAGGGCTTTCATGTGATATCAAACTTGGCCACTTTTAGAAAAATCGATTTTTGACCATTTTGGACCGGTTCGGACCCTGGTCAGGGCGCCACAGGCCGCTGGGACCACTTTGGGGGGTCCTCCAATGACAAAAAATGTTCGCCTCGCCACGGGCATTCATTTGATACCAAACTTGGCCACTTTTGGAAGAATCGATTTTTGGCCATTTTGGACCGGTTCGGACCCTGGTCAGGGCGCCACAGGCCGCAGGGTCCACTTTGGAGGGGTCCTCCAATGACAAAAAATGTTCGCCTCACCAAGGGCTTTCATTTGATACCAAACATGGCCACTTTTGGAAAAATCTATTTTTGGCCATTTTGGACCGGTCGTTTGGTTTTTTTCATTTTTGGTCCGGACCCTGGTCAGGGCGCCACAGTCGCTGGGCCACTTTGGAGGGGTCCTCCAATGACAAAAATGTTCGCCTCACCAAGGCTTTCATTTGTACCAAACTTGGAATTTTTAAAAATCGATTTTTGACCAGTCCGGACCCTGGTCAGGGCGCCACAGGCCACTGGGGCCACTTTGGAGGGGTCCTCCAATGACAAAAAATGTTCGCCTCCACGGGCTTTCATTTGATACCAAACTTGGCCATTTTTGGAAAAATCGATTTTTGCCCATTTTGGACCGGTCCGGACCCTGGTCAGGGCGCCACAGGCCGCTGGGACCAGTTTGGAGGGGTCCTCCAATGACAAAAAATGTTCGCCTTGCCACGGGCTTTCATTTGATAACAAACTTGGAAATTTTTTAAAAAATCGATTTTTGAAAAGTTCGGACCTGGTAGGCCCAAGCTCGCTAGGGACACTTTAGAGTGTCCTCCAATGACAAAAAATGTTCGCCTGACCAAGGGCTTTCATGTGATATCAAACTTGGCCACTTTTAGAAAAATTGATTTTTGACCATTTTGGACCGGTTCGGACCCTGGTCAGGGCGCCACAGGGCGCTGAGACCACTTTGGGGGGGTCCTCCAATGTCAAAAAATGTTCGCCTCGCCACGGGCATTCATTTGATACCAAACTTGGCCACTTTTGGAAGAATCGATTTTTGGCCATTTTGGACCGGTTCGGACCCTGGTCAGGGCGCCACAGGCCGCAGGGTCCACTTTGGAGGGGTCCTCCAATGACAAAAAATGTTCGCCTCACCAAGGGCTTTCATTTGATACCAAACATGGCCACTTTTGGAAAAATCTATTTTTGGCCATTTTGGACCGGTCCGGACCCTGGTCAGGGCGCCACAGGCCACTGGGGCCACTTTGGAGGGGTCCTCCAATGAGAAAAAATGTTCGCCTGACCAAGGGCTTTCATTTAAAACCAAACTTGGAAATTTTTTAAAAAAATCGATTTTTGACCAGTCCGGACCCTGGGTCAGGGCGCCACAGGACGCTGGGAACGCTTTGGAGGGGTCCTCCAATGAGAAAAAATGTTCGCCTGACCAAGGGCTTTCATTTAATACCAAACTTGGAAATTTTTTAAAAAATCGATTTTTGACCAGTCCGGACCCTGGCCAGGGCGCCACAGGCCGCTGGGGCCACTTTGGAGGGGTCCTCCAATGAAAAAAATGTTCGCCTCACCAAGGGCTTTCATTTGATACCAAACATGGCCACTTTTGGAAAAATCGATTTTTGACCATTTTGGACCGGTCCGAACCCTGGCCAGGGCGCCACAGGCCGCTGGGACCACTTTGGAGGGGTCTTCCAATGACAAAAAATGTTCGCCTCACCAAGGGCTTTCATTTGATACCAAACATGGCCACTTTTGGAAAAATCTATTTTTGGCCATTTTGGACCGGTCCGGACCCTGGTCAGGGCGCCACAGGCCACTGGGGCCACTTTGGAGGGGTCCTCCAATGACAAAAAATGTTCGCCTCACCAAGGGCTTTCATTTGATACCAAACTTGGCCACTTTTAGAAAAATCGATTTTTGGCCATTTTGGGCATGGTCCACGGTCCGGACCCCTGGCCAGGGCGCCACAGGGGTCCGGGCGAAACCTACTATAGTCTATGCTGTAGTACTCCCGCACCCCACCTCAAATCCCAAATAAGAGAGAGCTGCTCACTGTAGATATTTCTGTAGAAGAGGTTAAAGTTGGAGTTGCGACACGGTAGGGCCCACCACCATCAGGGTGCCCCCCAGCCACATGGATAGGTCCTACAGCGAAACTAATGGGCCATTTAGATTCACCATATAGGGGTTCCTATTCGAATACGAAACCTCAGCCCAGCAGCTCTTATGTATAGGGCTGCCTACTCCGTAGGCCCAGACCCCCCCTTTTACACGTTAACTAGTGACCCCTGGCCAGAAAACTACAGGGGCCAGATCCAAAATTCATATACCCCATGGCAATTAGGGCCGTGGGGCCATGCTCCTCGGCGAACCTCAGACCCATCGGCCTGCCCCAGTTCAAGTTTACTTGAACAGAAGGATTGACCATTTTGGAAAAAAACTATCTTCGAAAAAATCGAAATCCTGCTATGTACACAGACCTATGGGGAGGCCCTACCTACTCCATACTCATTTCCCCAAAAATGGGGAAAAAGTTGTTCAAAAAAAACCCAATATGGTATAGGAAATCTAAGACCTCCGACCTCTAGGGTGGGGGGGAAAAAAGAAAAATGGAGAGAAAGTCGTGCATTGAAAAATTGAATCTGTCATATCTCAAAAACGGCTCGGCCGATTTTGCTCAAATTTGCACAGCATGTACCCCTCGTGAAAGGGTTTCTACTGGTAAAATATGAAGGCTCTACCTCAACTCCTCCGCCGGCAACAGGGGAAACTATGTTCCAAGAGGCCGCAATACGCCTTTTTTTCCCTATTCTAGGTAGTGCGCTGACGCGCACTACCTAACTTCTTTAAGAAGTCTACCGTAACCGAGTCCCGTAAACAAATGTCTAATGGAGCCATATTGGGAGCTTTGGTTCCATCACCATTGCCATAGACATCTTCCAAAAGGACGCCAGCAATACGTCGAACATACGCTGCCAGGACATCGTGCGATGCCAACTCTACTTGAGAGACCTCGGAACTAACGGGAGGTACACCCAACCCTAAAACAAGTTGAAAGATAGACGTCAGGCAGTCAACAAAATAAAAAACTCAACATCGGTCTATGGCTCACAATCTGTCTTCAAGGAGTTTCAGTCATACCATTAGAAAAACTGTCAAAACACATGAATCTAAGTTTTTGAAAATTCTTTCAATTTTTGTCATTGAAACCTCGTTATACGTATATCTTCAGCTACCAAAAATAAAGGCCCGACATCAGTCAAAGTGAATTTTTTTTGAATGAATGAGTGAATGGCAGGGTGAAACCGCCCCCCTCATACGCCTTCATTGATATAAAAATGTTTTATATCCTCCTGTATGGCGTTGAGGGGCCCACCTCTAGCATCCGTGCTTCCATTCTAAAGTCCCTAGTTATAAACTCAACATAATAACATTCATCATATAAATTAAATCGTGTACGTATACAACTAGCTGGCGGCCCCAATGGAAGCACAGATACCTACTGGGACAACTCATAAGAACAAAAGGTAAGTTTGGAAGAGGAATTAAATTTGATAATGGAGAAATTTCACCTACATATTAACCTTTTTAAAATAATTTTAAAAGAAGAGGAAAACTGTTATGAGGTGCATTGCATGCAACACAGAATCCACGTAAAATTGAATTCTTACCAGTGGCACTTTCACTTCCGCTATCTGACATATACCGTATTCTTTGGAGTCACACTATAATACAACAACCACTTCAATTGTGGGGTCGGCAGTGGCCCCCGTGGAAATGAGCCGGTTCAATCTGATTCTGTGGGAAATCTAAGCTGCAAAGTGAGAGGGGTGAAGGTGTAAACAAATGGTGAGGGTTTAGACAAATGTTTATGTAATCGCTGCTGCGTACTTCAGCGTATATACTAGCTGTCGGTTTTAGCGTACTTCAAGCGTATATACGCCTGTATGAAAATTTACTGTGTCAGATTTAGGTGTCCAGCTGGAAGTTAGCTGAAGTAAAATGGGAGAGATAAAAAATTCTTTGTGGTTCCTGACGTTTGTCGTGTACAATAATTTTAGTATGGAAATGACAAATATAATTTTCGTTCATAACTTCAAGATTATAACAGCTGACTATGAAAATTATGATATTTTCCTTGCTACATATGCAGGCTTTACTAATGGATGGGAGCGCAGTTTACCAAGTTTGAACGGGGAGGGAAGGGGAAAACTGACAACAATACTGGCATCTTATTTGCGGAGGCGGTGTGCATAGCTTCACCGGGGGGGGGGGTGGTGGGGGGGGGGTACTATATATCCCCAAAAATTTTCGACCACCTTTACCCCCCCCCAGATTTTTGGACTAACCATCCCCCCACTTTTGGTTACCCCCCCCTGCACTTTTCGGGGTCAAAAAGTTGGCTAAATTTTGCTAAAAATGGTCATCTTTTGAAAAATTTTTCTCAAATTTTGGCTTAAAATTGGTTGAAAACGGTGTAAAAACGCCTAAAACGATAAAAACAAGCCTTGTTTCGACAAAAAAGCATTAAAATACAGAAAATTTTGCGTTTTTCGGCCACTTTATGAATTTTCTGAGGTCCGAATTTGGGGGGGGTTGGGGGGTGTACTCCCCATCACATTTCGGGGGTCGACCACCAAATTTCCGAAGTTTACCACCCCCAACCAAAATTTCCGGTAAAACTATGGCGGTGTGCACTTGTTGTAGCTCATCCATCGGTGTGTTATATGGGCAGGGAGCACCTCTCCCCCCAAATGAACACGTCCTCGACTCGACCCCTCCTAAATTTTTTGGCTATCCCTCCCTACCCCCATAGGCTGGCTTATGTTTAGGCCAAAATGCATGGGGGGCTTTATGGGGGGGTCGAAGTAACCCCCCCGCCATGGATCACCAAAAATAGCCGGAACATTTGGAAAATTTTGCTAATTTTTTACGTTTTTTGAGCAAAAAATGACTACTTTTAGGTGCTTTTTACGCTAAAATAGTGAAAATTTCGTTAAAAATCCGGCGAAGCCGGAAATTTTTTCGAAAATTTAGGGTAAAATTTGGCAATTTTTTGGGTTATGGGGAGGAGGTCGAAATTTATGGGGGCTTTTCATGGGGGGAAACCTCGAATGCCCCCCCCCAGTAAAAATAAGCCAGATATATAGGTGTAACGGAGATTTAGGGTGGGGTAGGCTCCCCCCCCCAACTTTTTCTGGGGGCCCCTCTGGAGAACCCCCTGCAACCCCCCCCCCCCGACCTCTCCAACTCTCCCCCAAACAATATGGCTGGGTGTACCCATAGGATAACGTGGGGGGAATGGGGGGGGAGTGCAGAGCAGACCCCCCCAGACTGACAAAAAACGGGTAGACCCCCTCCCTCAGCGAAAAGGAACAAAGGGCAGACCCTCTTGTCCAGAAAGCAAAAAAGGGTAGACCCCTCATCAATTTTCACTGAAAATTGGTAATTTTTTAGCAAAGTTTAGCGAATTTTTTCAAAAAATTTCTTAGAAATCGCTAAAAATTGCCATTTTTTGCAATTTTTGGTCAAAACCCTTAAAAATTCGGAATTTTTGCTAATTTCGGGGCAGACCCCCCTAAAATTTTGGATTCTTCCAGGGGTAGACCCCTCGCCGAGGTCGGGGTAGACCCCCCCCCACTCCATTTGGGGCGGGGGGGGGCCAAGAAGTTTGGGGGTAGTTTGAAAAATTGGCTGGAAAGGTTTTCTCCTATGGCTGATGAAAAACGTGGGGTGAGGGTTTGAAAACAAAGTAGGGAGGGGGTCTGGCAAAAAGGGGGCGGAGGATCGAAAAATGGCCGTTTGGGGGAGAGCATAGGTGTACCACCTGTTTGGGTTGGGGGGGGGGAGTAGAAGGTCCAAATTTGGCTCGGGGGACCCCACCAAAATCCGAAATTTGGGGGAGGGGGACCCCCCCTAAACTGTACCCAAGTTTTTTTAGCTAAAAATGCTCCTGTTTCGATTTACAGTACATTAAACATACTCAAAAGCTTCTGTCAATAGTTTTCGTATGCGAAAAATAGGGCTTGAAAATTGACAAATTTGTGCTAAAATATGCCTAAATTAGCTCAGATTGTGGTTTATACTTGCGTATTTTACCTTTTAATTGCTATAAATAACCATCTTTAGCTCTTAATATGTGATTTATAGGCATTTTTTCGAATTTTTTTCAAAAATTTTCAGAAATTGCAAAAAATTTCAAAAATTTCGCATTTTTTACCTGGTTTGCATCCAATTTTAGGGGGGGGGTTTGAGCTCGGCTTGGGGGGGGGGAGTAGTTGAGGTCGGGTAGGGGAGGAGGGGGGTCTGGTCTCTCCGTGGGGGGGTCTCACAGGGGGCAAACTGTAGCCTGGTTCACCTATGCCTCCAGTGCCGAAATGGCACTTTCAGGGATTTTTGGCCCCTAGCTAGCCAGGGAAGTAAACTTATCCAAATCCGACGCCATAGGATGATGCAGCGTCCTCGATAGTACCGCGCTACAGTGTCGAATTGCTTCCCTGTTTGGTTGTTAAAAAATTTTCAAAAAAATTGAGTGGGGGTTTTTCCCCCAAAGTGGGTTTTCCCCCGCCACATTTGGCAATGTGCCAGACCAACGGTGCATCGGATCGATCTGTATAATTTTGGCTGTGTGCAAAGAGGAAGTCTTGCCATCATTGCAGATATTTGCAAAACTTTTCTAGCCCAAACCAGTCAAAGGTTACATCGGTCCAAACTTTTGCAAAATTTTGGCATGGTTGGACGAAAAAGCAGGTGTCATTTTCAAAATGTCATAAAATGAGAAGGTGTGAACCAAATGACTTAATCTAGGTTATATACATATATACATAGGTAAGAGGCGGGTGGGTTTTCCTCCAAAAGGGGGTGGGGTTTTCGGAGAGTTAGAGAAATGAAAATCAAGCTTGGACATCCAAAGTCAGACCAACCTTAATCACGCAACCGGTTTCGATGCTCCACCGTGGGCATCTTCTTCAGGCGATTCTTCACACGCTGCTGTCGTTCCTGAGGGGTCAGATAGCGGGGGATCCAATTTCGGGGGGAAAGAAAATTTCAAAGTTCTCTAAGGTTGGAGACGTCGGCACGGCTACCCCCGTCTCTCCATTTGGGGCCAAGAAGTTTGGAGGATTTGGTTGGAAAAAATAGCTGGGGCCTGTTGCATAAAAAATATTAGTTGATTAGTGATTAGTTATTAGTTGATTAGTTGATTAGTTGATTAGTGATTAGTCCAGCGTTGCATAAAACTATTAGTGATTAGTCTAATTTTTATTAGTGTAGAGTGATTAGTTATTAGTCTAGACTAATAAATTATTAGTTGAAAATTATAAGTGATTAGTGCAGGTTTGATTAGTGATTAGTGTAAAATTATTCGTGATTAGTGAATCTTTTTATTAGTGACTAGTGATTAGTGTAGTGTTGCATAAAATTTTTCGCGACTAATCAACTTTGGCTACACTAATAAATATCTTTGCTACACTAATAAATACAAGCTTATAAAGTATAAAAACAATTAAGGCATACATTTTCCTGGAAATTAGCTGCGGTTAAACAAATTGTGGTATTTTACGGGCTGATTTCCGCAGTGTTGAAACAACTGTAACAACTTCGGCCACATAAATTCTCAAAGATTCATTAACATTAATTAAAATTTAACTTAGCTTAACCTATCTCTATCATTTTGACCCTTGACGTTTGATTTGATAAATGTAATGAAGGGCAACCTCACGTACGTAATTCCTTCTATGATTTGGATTTCAGAAATTCAAAAGATAATCCTATACTAAATATATTCTCTTTATGCTTTATTTTACTCATTTATATTTTTATCATTTTTATCAATAATTGGATTTGTTAAAGCTTAGTAGAATGTACCGGTCATGGCAACGCCGCAACTACCTTTCTTTGTTTTATTCTTCTTCACTAAAGCCACTAATTAATTATTGAAATATTTTTGCTTTAAGTATTTATACTGTGCATTCCTTCATGTGCGTAAAAATAAACGGCTGGATAAAGCCAATTTCTCTTAAAGTGTTTCTTTAAATTTTCTTCCTCTACAACGGTTCGACGCGTACAATGCGAGCTCTCTTATTTGCCGTTTGTTTATCTGTTAAAATCGTAGAAATTGTTCATAAAAGAATGAAAATAGTAGAAAATTGCAAAGTTCGTGTAGAAAATTGCAAAAAAGTCTCAACTTCTGGGGGCTCGGCCCCCCAAACCCCCGGCATCGACTTTCAATCTTCTAATTTCATCATTATATACGTTAGATATTAAATGGTTGCCCGCAGGACTGTGCTAAATTACACTAATACGTAATTTCTGCTCGGATTTTATCGTTACTTTGAAAAACTTCTTGAATTACCTTTGCCTATTTCCAATTCCAAATTACCAATTTCTTGTATATATATATATATACATAATAATTATACAAGTAAAAACTTGGCAGTAAATTGACAATCCTGTCTTGATTTTATGTTCTTCACAATTTTAAGCTTGTATATATATATATATATGTATTTATAATAGGTACACTGCATTGCAGATGTCACAACCCGACACCTATATACTTTAGTTTGTATATACTTGTTTCAGTTTATTTTTAGTCATCACACGGATACCACACTTTCCAATCTGAAACATTAATACATGTCGGCAGTTAGTGAGCGATTTCTTTATATTTTAAGTTCTAAGTTTTACAGCAGTACCTTCAATCAGAACCCTTAACCCGGCGGCCAGCGGGCCTGGGTGGACCGAACCCAAGGTAGAGACCTTTGAAGGTCTCTAGAACACAATTTATTTGAAAAATTTGTACGCATGTTTCACCCCAAATAGAATACTGATTTGTAGGGCAAGAAAATTAGCAAAATTTCCCAATATATATTGCTTACTTTTTGAAATATATATATACATCTCAAATTTTGGTTTGACATACGTAAGCTGTTGAAAACCAGTGCAAAAAGAACCGTAACTTTCAAAATAAGGTTGTTTTAATTATTGGAATTTTTTACAATGTAAGAAATGAAATTGTCACTTCAGCACAGGGTTTTTTGGTCGCCGAACTTTAGGCCAAATGGCCTCAACAACTCAAATTTTTTAGGCCATCAGCCAAAAAATTTAGGCCATCCAAATTTTGTTAATTTTTAGGTTGTGCCTTATTGTACGCATTGTTAAAAGTACAGTTATCATGTATTCACGCGTTATATATTCAAAAATCACCATCGTCACTGTATAACACACTAGAAAAACTACGTTTTTACCTTAAAATGGCAAAAACAGAACCTTATTAGCATAGAAATAATAGTGCACGACAGTATTAATGCATTAATGAATTTTTATTGAAAATTAAAACAGGTAGGAGCATACGAGTATGAACCAAAGAAAGAAAAAATTAAACTATGTAATAGAAATAAAGTTAAACTACATACTAAAATAGCATTTCTTCGATGAAATCCTTATAGTAGCATAATAAATACTTATTATAGTAGTGAAATTATTACTTTAATGTGTATTTATAAGAGCAAATAGACAATGTATATATATAACTAGCTATCGTCTGGCGTAGGCGTAGCCCAGAAATACAAGGGAAAATGAATAAATTCGCGCCGAAGGCGCGAAAAATTTTTTAGAAAATTGTTGTTTTTACTTAAAAATCAATAAAATTTAACTGGGTTTTCGTCGAAAAATTTAGGCCAAATGGCCTCAACGGCCAGAATTCTTTAGGCCATCGACTCATAAATTTAGGCCATGGCCTAAGCTATGGCCTAAAAAAACCTTGCTTCAGCACCATGATACCATGAATATAATTTATAATTTATAAACCATTATATGATGTATACCATGAAAATCCCTTATAAAAACTGGTAAACCTCAATAGCTAACTGCCAGTAACAGAAACAACACTAAACATTAATCTGCCAGTGTTGCAAAATCCAAAATCTTCTGAATTCGTTGCTGGAATTTGCCTCTGTGAAAATTTTAATCGGCATAGTCAGTATGTAGACCACAACACGAAATTTGACGGATTTTGTCATGCAAATTGTATTTTATGTGTGATCTAAATTTTTTGCGGAGCCTTTCTGCCGTTTCTGAGGTCCAAAGTCTGGGAACAATCCGGTGTTTACTAGGTGTATACCCTCCTTACATGTGGTGTAACCCACCCACCCTTCAACTATTTCCGGGAAACTATTCAATCATTAAATTACAATCTATTTTGTCACAATCACATTGCATCCAATAAAGAAACAAGCGTTAAAATGGGAAATGCGGCGCAGACGGACAAGGTCGTTTTGGCCAGGACCATCCAATACACGTTTTAACAATTGTAATGGGCTCGAAAACATTTTTGGGCATTCACATTTAATTATTTTACTCTCCACTAATTTCTTATTCTACTGTTTGCTTCAACAAAAATAAGTTATAAAAACATTAAATTTCAATGGTAACTCGTAAATCTGAATAAGTTTAGCATTTATGCAAGAAGACAGTTTGGCTGGAATGCTGTCATACTCTTATGTATTATGTACTCTTGATATAAGCAAGAGTGTATAATAGTAAGAGTGTGACACTCTTACACTAGCATGAACAAATCATGCTAGGTATGCTCGGTGCGTTAACTCGGGACCCCCCCCCCGGAACTTCCGGGGAGGGTCCCACTTTGCACTATCTACACGCTTTCACATAAGCGTGTGTCTGCTCGCTGATTGGCCCATTAGCCTAAGGCTTACAGTAGGCATTTTATTAGTAATTTTTTAATTAATTAATAATAACTTTAATTAGGTTAGTGCAATTAAAAAACTAACTCAACAACTTTGTAGCATTTTTTCTGCTCTTTCCAACGATGTAGAAATTGTTGCAGATTACATTCCTTCGAATTTTTGCATTATGCAACAATTTTTACATCATTGAAAAGAGCAGAAAAAATGCTACAAATTTGTCGAGTTAGTTTTTTAATTGCACTAACCTAATTAAAGTTATTATTAATTAATTAAAAATTACTAATATAATGCCTACTGTAAGCCTTAGGCTAATGGGCCAATCAGCGAGCAGACACACGCTTATATGAAAGCGTGTAGATAGTGCAAAGTGGGACCCCCCCGGAAGTTCCGGGGGGGGGGGGTCCCGAGTTAACGCACCGAGCATACCTAGCATGATTTGTTCATGCTAGTGTAAGAGTGTCACACTCTTACTATTATACACTCTTGATATAAGGTATATCGAGGAAACGGGGTTGTTTTAGGTACCGCCATAACGTCTTTTGAATAGTTAGATTAGCGTATATATATATATATATATATATATATATATATATATATATATATATATATATGTATATATATATATACATTTTGTATTTACTTGAACAATACGTATTTTATCGGTAATACAAAGTTTTAAAGCTAGAAATGTACAATTTTGGAAGTTACTTAAATTTTATTAGTCCCCACCCAAGTCTGATTGGAGAATCTTGACCAATCAAAAATTGGCCAATTTTGATTGGTGTGGACTAATAACTAATAAAATTCAAAACTTTATGCAACGAAATAGTTTTATTAGTTCGAATTTTATTAGTCCCCGACTAATCACTAATCAAATCTTGGACTAATAAAATTTGCTTTTTACGCAACGCTACATTAATCACTAATCAACTAATAACTAATAATTTATTACTAATCACTAATAATTTTTCACTAATCACTAATCAACTAATCACTAATCAACTAATAACTAATCAAATTTTGGCAGGTTTTATGCAACGCAGCACTAATCAACTAATCAACTAATCACTAATAATTGATTACTAATAAGTTTTATGCAACAGGCCCCTGGAAGGGTTGTCCCCTGTGGCTAGGGTCGGGAGTGTCGGTCTCGGTCTCGCCCAAAAGCCGAGACTTGACCAGTCTCGGTCTCGCCCAAAAGCCGAGACTTGACCAGTCTCGGTCTCGGTCTCGCTCACCCAAAAGTCTCGGTCTCGGACCGAGACCAAAAATTTTTTGAAAACATCAAATTTCAGCAAAAATTTTAAATTGATGTAACGAAAATTAACTGACGAGGTGCGGTGGAAACCGTATTTTTATGTGTTAAAGCACCTAATACTGCTCCTAAGCCTCAAAAACTGGAAGAAATTAAATTTAAGCTTGAAATTGCCAGTCTCGGTTTCGCCCAAAAGCCGAGACTTGGCCAGTCTCGATCTCGGTCTCGGTACCCTGGTCTCGGTCTCGGTGAAATCTCGGTCTCGCCCAACCCTGCCTGTGGCTGACGAAAAAAGTGGGGTGGGGGTTTGAGAACAAAGTAGGAAGGGGGTCTGGCAAAAAGGTGGAGGAGGGTCGGAAAATGTCGATTTTGGAGGAGAGTTAGAGAAATGAAAATCAGACTTGGACACCCAGAGTCAGACCAACCGTAATCACGGAGCCGGTTTCAATGCTCCGAAGTGGGCATCTTTTTCAGTCGATTCTTCACACGCTGCTGTCGTTCCTGAGGGGTCAGATAGCGGGGGATCCAATTTCGGGGGGAAGGAAAATTTTAAACTTCTCTAGGGTTGGGAATCCAGGGGCCAGACGGGAAGGATCTGGGGGACCGGAGAACCGAAATTGCCGAGACGGTCGGTGGGACGCAGGGACTGGGGGGATCGGAGGACCGGAACTGCCGGGAGGGTCGGAACCACTGTTACTGATGTTGTTGTTGTCGACAGAGTCCAAATGGATGCTAGAAAACCGGGACCCGGGAGGTGGGGATTTGTTGTGACGGAAAACGTGCTTCCAAAAGGATGGTCAGAAAATAGTTGACTAATCCACCACTTTTCCTTCTTCTTCCGGATAGCTTAGTCGTCAGAAAAATCCAATACAGTTACTATATAATAATCGATCGTATGGGTATATATGGTTCCTGCAATCATACGAAAGAGGCTTCCTAGCATCCATTTTTCGAATGTCACACCTGTGGTTGTTAAACCTGATGGAGAGAGTATCTGCCAGAGGGGGGTAACAGAGATTTGGTGTGGGGGCTCCATCCCCAACTTTTTTGGGGGCCCCCTGTGGAGTGGAAACCCCCCAACCCCCTCCACCCCAAATTTTTTCTACTTTTATGCCAAAAATCGCATTTTCAACCGTTTCTCATGCCAATGAACATTCAACTATGAAGTAATTTTGACATTAGACATTGATTTTAAACTCGAAAACTTGGTCTGGTGGAGGGTGAGCAGACCCCCTCGTCCAGCATTGCACGAATATGCTTTTCGATCTCGGTCTTATCTTTGGGATTATACCGGTAAGATCGTCCTTTCACAGGACCCTTTTTGCCGGTATCAATGACAAGCTGGTCGACTTTGGTCCGACCCGGGTTACCCGGTCGGGCGACCACGTCATAGAATTCAACCAGTATATCCCGTAGTTTGGCTTTGCCTTCCTCATCTAGAACCATAGAGTCAAAGTCAACGTTCTCGTCGACAAATTGTTGACGTTCTTCCAATGAGGGCATAGGCTGCGAAGTCATTTCGTCAGCCGAATAATGCATGTCATTAAAAGCTTGCAAACCTCTCTCCGTCAATGCTGGGGGGTTCCTCGTAGCCCCATGTCTGATCGTCCTGGGCTACACACACAGTGGGGTCAACCCACCGTGGGACTGGCATAGCGTTACCGATGCTATTAACCATGGTACTGTGTCGCCTGGATGATAGGGTCCTAGTTTCTCAACCACGTTGAGAGCGTGTCACAATTCTTTTTCCTGCACACGAGCAGCTGGGTGGGTCGCCCACCCCGTTAAGTGAGGGTGAATCTGTGCAAAGTTCACCCCAAATTCAGCTGCATAGCGGAACCCTTGTCACCGTTGTAACTGGTTCTGCCTGTCCTAGGGGTAACCCCTTAGGTAACTGTGCCGTTCTGTCCAAAGGATTATAGAGCTTGATATAGTTGACTTGGGAGGACATTTCCAAGACTGCAGGACAGGATAGACTTCATAGTCTACTAGGACCTAGTCTGACGGTTCGAACACGACTGCCTGGTTTATGGCAGGCTTTGCGGCTCCGCCAATCCAACAACGAACCGGCACCATAACCTCAGAGCGAGGGGTTAGCTTACACGTCTCTCGCACGCAATGATAGACTGTACATGACACCGCTATACTGAAACGGTTAGCTAAAGCCTGCAGGTCACCTGGGGTCAGCAATGGTACTTTCTTCTTGTTACATAGCAGAAGGTGTTGGTGTGGGAACATCACCCAGTTATGGTCCGCCTGGAAGTCATAGCCGAGAATGAAATCTTGTTGCAGGTGTAGCAGTGCAGATGCCCACAGAACATTTAAAGAACTTTAACATATCACACCAACCAATCTGCTATAAATAGAGTAATGGTTTAAAATTTTGTGTATTTTCATGCCCAATATTGGCAATAGAGAATTGAGGGCACTTGGCATTCAAATTAACAATCAAAATATGATTGGTCTAGCTAACGTAAATTTGCCTTTTCAAAATTTTGTAGCATGTCCCCCACCCAGTCGATTGTCTTGTAGCGATGCTGAGGATATCAGGGAATGGTTCGACTCCTATGACCGTTACGCAACGGCTCAAAATTCGAACCCCCAGGATAAGTTGAGAATTTTGCCTAGCTTCCTTCAGGATATGGCAGCTAGAATGTATACTCGGCTTACTGTCGAGGCAAAAACAGTATTGTGAAAACATAGTACGACTTTAGGCTTATAAAGACGCTACAGCAGGCTAGTCGTAACATTAAAGCTATA
Source organism: Trissonchulus latispiculum (assembly GCA_030248195.1). Lineage (NCBI taxonomy): Eukaryota > Metazoa > Nematoda > Enoplea > Enoplida > Ironidae > Trissonchulus > Trissonchulus latispiculum. Next base: position 18,581 of record JASAND010012550.1, read on the forward strand.
TTCATACCAGACGCCATGCAACTTAAAAGATATTTTGGTTGTACCCAATATAGCTAGGCTCCTGTCATCGGCTGCCGTGGCTAACTCCGTAGCCTGTTTCGTCCAGATGTAAGCGTCCATTGGTGTTAAGTTGGTGAAAGAATTGCTTGGACATCAAGCAAATATTAGCACCTGTATCCAACAGGGCTAGGGTCTAATATATATATACACTGACCACGTTACTTTATACGGTAATAATAAATAACAAAGAATGTCAAACTTAGTCAGACAGCTGATAATCTTCCTATTAAAACAAATTCCAATAAAGTACAGTAAAACACAGTAATCACAGAATGCATTCATAGACAAAACATGAATTTACAATTTATTGCTGTTAGGTTTCATATTTAAAGAACAGTCTCTGTAATAATCAGACTGCCTATGTTTTCAGTGGTTTTCAGCTTGAAGCTTTTTCACAGAAAAACCGTAACTGGAGGAAACAATAATTCCTGCAGGAGACCTGTTTAAAATTCTGGAAAACACTGTTTCTATTCCTGGTCCATTTAATTTCAATGGGGACAAATAATTCTGAGGAAACCGGTCGCAAAAGTCAGCCGTCAGCTGCATGAACCCAGAAACAGCCAATCTCAGGGACTCAAAGCTTTGAAAAGTCAAAAACAACTTTTGCCTTGGACTTGAGAGCTTAAAGTCACCGAGCAATTTTAAACTAAAGGAACCATTGGGCAAAAAATAAAAGCATTTCTTAACTGATAAAATGGGGACTGAACTGGGACTAGTAATTTTTTTGTGGGATAAGGTCCACTGTCAAATAGAGATTGTGCAGCTTCGAGGTATTTCACAACCGATTGGTCTTACTGACTGATCTTGATCATCGAAGGCAACACATTGAGCTTTGTCCAAGGACTA
>JASAND010012552.1:0-26091 GCA_030248195.1 Trissonchulus latispiculum
TGATGATCCTTTGAGAGGCTTATATTTAGCGAAATGAACATCCAGGTGGTTAAGGTAATCTATAACCCAGCCAGAGCCTTGACGAAGAAAGTTTTCAATGTTAGCAAAGATTTCATTAAAGCAGCATTCCAGTTCTTCATCGATATTGGAACCTCGCAAAATTATTCTATTTTTACAGTTAAAGTGTGCTTCCATGGTGACAGATTCATCAGTATCTTTACGAAATGTTATCATCAAGCTCATCCAAACTCTTACACCATAGTAGTCTTCTAAAATGTTGATAATGCAATCAGTAATGTTGGATTGCTGGTTTATTAGAAAGGTTGACGGATCGTAGTCAGCATCGGTAGCGTACAAAGTGAGTGTTCTCAGAGAATTATTGAGGGCTGATTTTGAGTAATTAGGGATATATTTTGGTCTCTTCGGTGGAGCTTGCTTGTCTTCTTGCTGGCGAGGAATCGATCGTTTTCTAGAATGAGTGGTCATGTGATTCTTCATATCATTAGTTCGACTAAATGATCTCCCACATATTGGACATTCAGCAATTTTCCTTTTATCGTGGACTTCCCTTTGATGTGCCAGTAAGTGTTTCCGGGTTCCAAATTCTTTACCACAATTTGAGCACTGAAAATAAGCCATTACAAGTTAAATTGAATCATCTATATTCACAGTTTTATAATATATCTGAAACATAATCCTGCTAGGTTCTATAAAAGCCAGACTTCCAAAAGTAACTTACCTTGAAATCTTTGATCTGATCTTGTCTCCAACTAGCATCAGGTTGAGCTTAAATGACTTCGGTAGTAGAATTCTAAACAAAAACTTAGTTATGCAAATGGTAACTAATGAATATACAAGCTTCATTTATATATTAAAAAATTTTGACATTTTTGGAATCCCTGATCAATTTCCTCTTGAATGACACCCAACATGTCATGATTATTTTGAATTTTGAAAAATCGTTACCTCATTTGCATATTAAAAAATTTTTAAATTTTTAAAAAATTTTGACATTTTTGGAATCTCTGATCAATTTGCCTCTTGAATGACACCCCACATGCAATGGTTATTTTGAGCTTTAAAAAATCGAAACCTCATTTGCACATTAAAAAATTTTAAAATTTTGAAAAAATTTTGACATTTTTTGAATCCCTGATCAATTTCCTCTTGAATGACACCCCACATGGCATGGTTATTTTGAGTTTTGAAAGTTAAAATTTTGAAAAAATTTTGACATTTTTGGAATCCCTGATCAATTTCCTCTTGAATGACACCCCACATGGCATGGTTATTCTGAATTTTAAAAAATCGATACCTCATTTGCATATTAAAAAATTTTAAAATTTTGAAAAAATTTTGACATTTTTGGAATTTCTGATCAATTTCCTCTTGAATGACACCCAGCATGTCGTGGTTATTTTGAATTTTGAAAAATCTAAACCTCATTTGCATATTAAAAAAATTTAAAATTTTGAAAAAATTTTGACATTTTTGGAATCTCTGATCAATTTCCTCTTGAATGACACTCAACATGACATGGTTATTTTGAATTTTGAAAGTTTTAAGCTAAAGTTCTCCTCAATGACAGCACCCTATTCCAACATAGCTTCAGGTTCGGGGTACAACGCTAGTTGTGCTCCTCAGAAAAAATCTAAAGTTTTATGAGCACAGAGCCGCGAGGGGTCTCCCACCTACTACCTCTGCTATGAAGATTGCCGACTCCCGCCACTAGGCCAAATGCTGCAGCGTGCAAAACGCACAAAGGTGCTGCTGCAGCAAAGGAGCCAATTCCTTTTACAGTTTGCTTAGGACTGCAAAAAGTTACTCAAGGCATGGTTGCACTTGGCAACGTAATGCTGTAAAATCCTTGCAAGCTTTTCAACCAGCGACTTCCGCGATGGGTGGAGCTTCCCCTGGCTATTCCAGGTTCGCCTATCGCCGCTGGCCCTTTTATTTCCACACTGTTGGACATGCTACTGCTTTTGTGCAGCAGACGCCTCCGTGTGGTCGGCAATTTCGAAGCCGATCTCATAAGGTTAGCTTGCAAGAACTTTACACCATGCCAGACAAGTTCTATTTAGACAAGTCCATACTTCTTCTCTTCCGATTGAATGTTTCCCCTTGAGATGTCGGAGCAAGTTGTCCTTCCGCGAAAACGACGTACCACAGAGCTTGCAGTTGAAAGGTCCCATTTCAGCACAAATAAAATTTCAGACGAAACCAGCACTATTTATACTAGCAGATGGAAAGCTCTGACCAATCAGATTCATGCTGACAAAGCATTTGTAATTTTCAACCAATCAGATTCATGCTGACCAAGCATTTGTAATTTTCAGCCAATCAGATTGATGCTGACCAAGCATTGTTGTCATGTGGACCAAGCATTCTTGTCATGCTGACCAAGCATTTATAATTTTCAACCAATCAGATTACTGCTGACCAAGCATTCGTGTCATGCTGACCAAGCATTTGTAATTTTCAACCAATCAGATTGATGCCGACCATGCATTCGTGTCATGCAGACCAAGCATTCTTATCATGCTGACCAAGCATTTGTCATATGTGACTATTTTTATCAAAATCATTCATTTAGTGTCCTTCCTTAGGTCAATTTAAGTATAGTCTTGTGAGTATAGTTTTGTGAGTTAATTCTGTCGGAAAGGAAATACTTAATTTCATTTACATTAAAAGCTGGAAAATGTCTGTGTCAAAGCACATATTTTGGAAACATTCAAAGAATTCTAAACATTATGGAGGAAAGTTTTGCTGTAGCAATAGAGGCATCCGACAACTAATTGACATTTGCATATCAGAGGTTCATGATTGGCGAAAAGATCGCTGGGCTTCCAAACCAACAGTATACGTTCTTTGGCATCGCTTTGATTACAAAATTGGAATAAACGCATCAGGATTCTCAAGTTGCTGCATTAAGGTGATTAAAAGAATCTTTTGTAATACCTAGGAGCTCGCAATGAGATATGATGACAGTTTTTTGCATTTTAATTTTTTGTTTTTAATTTTAGGTAATTCTATGATGAGATGGATGACTTTGTTTTGAGTGCTTATGCAGTTTGAAGCATAAAAAATAAACTCGCAATATCTGTATAATAGTTGTTGTGTATTATGTAAATTGCAAACTCTACATGTAGTGATCACGTGTTGTAAGTTAAGTTGCAAATTACTTGAAAATACCCTGATTATTTCATTGTTTTGGGAAGCAAAATGAGTGTTCTGAACTACTTCAATCGCTTTGTTTAAATTCCGTTGCTTTCTCTTCTTCATTGCTATTGAGCTCAAAATGAGATGAATTATAATAAAGTAGACTTATACCAAATCTTAAGTGAAAATATTAGAATTGCTCAATTAATTTAAAGCTAATAGATCAAACACTACTAGACCTTGCTCTTTATTGACATACTTTATGTGTGGTGTAGTCAAATATCTGATCACATATGGCCTGAACCTTAAAACAAAATTAGATTCCATAAGGCTTTATCCATGATACAGTGGGGGATCACATGATATGAAAATAAATCCAGTCTATAAATCATTAGATTATATAGCATATGGGAAATAAATTTTGCTTTCTATCGCTGAGCTTTATTTGTGAAAAATCAAAAACTCTTTCATCGTACCGCATGCTAGAAACCATGATACAAGAATGAATATTAGATTTCATATGCTTATGATCAAATTTCACTTCATATTGTTAATCTTTATTTATGAAAATCAAGAATTCTTTCATCGTACCATATGTCAGAAACTTTGATGCAAAGACAAATGTCGGAAGTTCCCATTCAGTTAACTACATCAACTCCCTCAAAAAGGCTACACTCTTCTTGTTCACAAATTTCAATTCGTAGTGATTGCTCGCTCTCATCAAACTCGCTCCATTATGAAGCTTTTGCTACTCATATTGTTCTTCATTTGTGGTTCAACCGCTATCATTGACATGCCATGTCAAGACGCTACAATTGTTGTGATTGCCGCGATGGCTCAGTATATAGCAGACCAGGAGGTCATATTGGCTAGTTTTCAGGTAATTTCAAGCTATATCGCTATGCTTTGGATTTTCAGAATTATGTAGAACACATCTTTTGATTTGTCTTAATTTAGTCAGCAAGAATTTTTACTATGTTAAACCCAGAATCTGGCTCAGTGATTCTGCAGACTAATATTTCTAAACAGAAACATATTCAGCCACAACAGATTTATATATAGAAAATGTATAATGAGATTCCGCTGATATGATGGTTATTTGATTTCAACGAAAACTACTACTTTTCAGCATCAAATATTTCCTCGAACACAGGAAAACGACGAGTCTTTTCAAAAAGCAAAAATTCAGAGTTTAATAAGGGCTTTCGAACGGCTGCAATTTGAGTTGTCTGTGCAGATGTTAGGCATCCATCAAAATGTATAAAAACTTGCACGAGTCGAAACGATGGCTTTCGAATAGTGTCGTTTCAGTAACCGATTTTAGTGTCAGTTTCAGCAGGCATCCTAAAATAATTTCAGTTTCAGTTTCAGTTTCAGGTCCCCTGCCATATGTTGGGTTAAATTCAATTTGATTAATTCACAGTTTGTTGTCATGTCTCCGATCAAATGGTCATTAAATTAAAAATAGAGGTAACTACATGTTAACGTTTAATTTGTCAAATTCCTAAATTTATGGGGTCATTTACAGAATAAGAAGCACTCTTGACCATATGCCACTCTCAATTGACCTCTCCACTCATTCAAAACCTAACAAACGAAGAGGACCCTCAGCCGCGGCCGCGGGAGGGTCCAGTACCCCCCAATATACACTACTTGCTAGTAGCTACTCGACTGCGAGGGTTTTATGGTAATAAAACGGGTAATAATAATCGGGTTCCATAAAACTTTCGTCTTGCCTTGCTAGTACGCTACTAGCATCCGTGTAGTTCTCTAGTCTATTTTGACTAGAGAAGTGATAATTAAAGTTTGATAAGTTTTTCATTTTTTATCAAAATAGACTAAAAATAAAGAGACGCGCGTTTTTGAATCTTTTTTTCGAATGTCTGCAATTTTTACAAAGTTTCATTGAGATTTGAATTTCATGCAATTTTTTACATGATTATGGTTATTTTCTGGCGACCACGCATTCGCAGTGTTGGTCCTCGCACCAGCACTGCTAGTTTGTCGACTCGCCGCACTCGCTTAGCTAATTTCGTCGAGTCAAGCGAAAAGTTTTATGGTACACTTGGCTCGACGGCTAGCACTAGCATTGCGAGTTCTCGCATGCTAGTACCAGCATGCGAATCCAAGTTTTATGGAACCGGCCCCTGGTCGCATGCGAGTATTATCATGCTAGTACTCGCAAGCCTAGTGCGAGTTACAAGTGCAAGTGTTTCATAAAAATTTTCAGGAACTCGACAAACGTAGCTACGATTCTGCTGCTACTACTAGCTCTAGCACTGCTAGTGCGAGTTATAAGCATGCTGATGCTAGACTAAGTTTTGTTGAAAATGACGATAATTCTTTAAAAAATTTATCTTTTCTTTTTCTAAAGGAAACCATTTCAAATTTTAGGACACCACAAAGAGTATGTTCCTCGTCACTTTGTAAAAATTTCCAAACAAAAATTTTAAAATAGCAAAAGTTATAGCAGATTTACTGAAAGTTCTCTAGTCAAAATTCACTAGAGAACTAGACAGCTGCTAGTAGCGGACTAGCCTGCAATAGCTGAAGTTTTATAAAACAGGTGCTAGCGGGCAGCAGTTATATCTACTCCCACTTGACTATCCACTAGACTCGCAACTCCAGTGCGAGTACAAGCTCGACTGCAAAAGTTTTATGAAACACATTTGCTACTCGACTCGACAACTAGCAGAGTCTAGTTGTCGAGTCGAGTAGGAAAAAAGTTTTATGAAACTGTCCCCTGGTCCAGCTGCGGACTTGCTGAAATCAACATATTACACCAAGACACCATTAAAGTTTCAGCTCCCTTACTTCGCCATACATGGCAAAGCTACTGAACTGTCAGCAAATGCATGCATATTGTCACTTGGGAGTCATCTTAACGAGGATAACATATTAGTTATAATGTTGGGTTAACAACTGACGAGGCGGTTTGGATCCTTTGACATTAGCAGATTTATCGATCTAAGTTTTTTGTACGAAATTTTGAGCTTGCAACCAACCAGAGTTATCTAAAGGTCTCACATTTAAACAGTCAGTTTACAGTGCTAGTTTTCCCACAGTTTATGTCATTCTCACTGGTGCTATGTAGCAATGAGACTCACCAGATTAAAACCTAAGTTTAATCTATAAGAAGGCGTTGAGGCGTGCAAAGCAAAGCAAAGCAAAGCAATAATAGTGTCGAGAATTGTCCCACTTTCGAAATAGTGTTCAGTGAATGATGATTTTGAATTTAAAAGCCAAGTGTAATAAAATTTTACAATGATTAGGCAAGAATCTTCAGTTTTTTTGGATCTTACAATGTTGTTTGGACGTAGTGTGAAAATATTCATAGGCCATTCTTAATTTTATTGCTACAATGACAGTATTCGTCAATGGACCGCCACTTTAACCTTTGTTTCCATCAGTAGGTGCGTGACGAAGTTGACAGTATCATAGATGTCAAGTAATGATCTTGCTTTCGGAATAAACCCTGTTGGAGATTTACTTTTCAGGTTTTTGTAGCCTTAATTCAGCGTCAGCAGGGTTAAAATGCTGATAATTAAGTGCACACATAGATTAAACCGTTAATCTCATTTAGTATTTTTGATAGCTTACCTACGAGAATAAACTAACTGGGCTAATCGTTAATTGAGTGTATGTCAACATCAATTATATGCGCTTCACTAGTTCAGAAACACCCACATACGAAATGACTGTATTTTGATACTGTCAGGCTTAACTGGGTTCAGAATGATGAAACTTGCGTGGATGTATGGTATCGTAGATGCTTTTTAGCTGATTAACTGCAACCACATTAAGGATATTTGAGTTGGATATTTAGAGCGATTTTTAAGCAAGGACGCCTGACAAGTCCTACTGTAGGTGGAAGAGGATAAATAGTATTTAAATGCAAATTTTACTGTTGTAAATATCATTGAAGTGTACTGTGCTGTGTTCCTTGAAGGCACAGGGTATTATTGGGCACACTACATAAGGTATTCTACCCAGAGTTTTTTGCTTTGGTTTTCGGATTTGCGTCAACCTTGCGTCCCGCTAAGTTTAAGTTGCGTCCGGTTAAGAAATTTTGCGTACAAGTGGAATTTTTGTTTTATCGTGTTTTGTGTGCAAAAAATTACGGAGCACCGTTACGCACTGCCAAGAAGAGGAGCCCTCTAGTGGCTTACTCTTCTTCTAATATATAGTGCAATTATGCACTCTTGATATTGATGCGGCCAGTGCACACGGCGGGGGGTCTGGGGGTTGAGTCCCCCAAAAGTTGAAGAATTTTTTGCAATTCCAGAACAATCCGTAATGGAAACATTTAAAAAAGATTTTATTTGGTATCTGTTGCATCTAACGCAGTACATTGAGTAATTTTCAATATTATTGACACACATTATTCCGATATTTCAATGTTATACAGTTAAACTAATTAAAATATTAAGAATTAATGATATATTGAGGAATAGCATTGGAAAAAAGGTAGTAAATATCAAACATGCATTCAGTTTCAAAAACTCTGAAACCAACTAATCCCTGAAAACAGTATTGGACGTGAGCACCAGGGGATTTGGGGGCGGAGCCCAGAAGTTGGAGATTTTTTGCAATTTGATTAAATCCGTAATGAAATGTTTAAAAAGATAAATTTAGCACCTTTAGCATCTAACGCATTTCGTGAGTAATTTTCGATTTTAGTGACAAACATTATTCCGATGTTTCAATGTTATAGATAAACTAATTACGGTATTAAAAAATAATGAAATAGTTATTAAATTAATATCACTGAGAAGAAATTTAGTAAATATGAAAAAATTCCATTTTCAAAACTCAGAGAATTACTGATTCCTGAAAAAACTCTTGTCATTTTTAGTATTTGAATTTCCAATAGAAAATATAAAACTATCTTTTGTGGAAATTACTTTAAAGCTCCGCTGGTAACTGACAGCACATCAGCACACTTGTAGAGAAAGCTTCAAAACTTTCTGTAGTTCTACAGACATTTTTTATGAGCGCAGGATAAATTAAGAAAATTAAAAAAATGTGGTAAACACCACTTGTTTCAAAATTTTCTGTAGTTCCTACAGACTTTTTATGAGCGCAGGATGATTTTACAAAATTTAAAAATTAGGCCCTAGCAAACAACATGCAGTCAATAGTACCTGCATCAGTATGCCTGGGATAGTTCCTGCTACAGGAATCGAAGATGGAATGCCCAAATAAATCGGTGAGGCTAGGCTGCTAGATGTCGTATTGAGCCCGACCCTTGAAAATATACGGAGAGGGTCCTCAAACAGCTCTAATTGTACCATACCATGTGTACCATTCATGAAGCGTCGATGTGAGCTGCCTGCTTTGTTCTCTTTTCACATGCTGCATTGCAATATATAGATTTGGGATAATTTTGCATTGATTGGCATGTGTTCATGGCCATGCTAAGCCCGCATGCGTATATCGGAGTGGCGAGTGCCATAATACTGCCGTCCAAAGCCAAAAAGTCGTAACTAACATTTTGGCCAAAATGGAGTTACGACCAACTACATATACAAAATTTTATGCTGAATTTAGCTAGCTATGTTAGAACGACGTATCTTCATAGCATTTGTAGTAATAAACTTGGCAGAAAAACGTATCTGCAATTATGGATTCCAAGACAAAGCCAGAAAGTCGTATCTGCAATTTAACATTGCACATACGTCTTTATGGCTTGGGCAACATGTGCTGCAGATAATAGAAATACCCAAGGACTACGTGTGCCAAAAGACGTAACTGCCATACTGCGCCAATTTTGCTTATATTCACAAAAATAAATACTCTGATAGATAAATCCAGTCAAATAGTATCATTTTACACAGTGGTTACAAATTCAAATTGATCTGATGAAAAAGTGCAGCACAATTTACATAAATGGCCATAACAAAAATTAGTAAAAATGTAGTTACGTCTTTTTGGATTTGGACGGCAGAATACATCCATAAGTAACTGTGATGATTTTAGTAGTTGTTTTGTAGTGGGATTGTTATCCGATGTATCCAACAGAGCTTTTGATAGCGCAGTAGTGTCTTACACTTACTGCGCTATAAGTGGAGGATCATGTCAAGTCTAAAGCTTGCAAAAATAGCTCTAGCACTCAATTCGAAATCCCACCTGGGCTAAATTTACCGACAATGTCAAGGGTGGCCGCCAGTCAGGCGGAGCTTCCACAGAATGGGTGACGGTAAACGTAGTGGTAAACGTAAATCAATGAATACATGATTTTTACTGTGTAAACCCACGCATGTGGAAATAAATTATTAATCTTAAATGGACAAATACATTTTATAATACCTAAATAAATAAAATTCAAACAATTTCCGAGAAATTTTTTAAAATTTAGTGTAAATACCTACTTTTTTCATCTATTTTTACTTACCCTTAGCCCTCATCACTTCTTGTCCCTGATTGCGTCAGGGCAGGTACTTTTTCCTGATTTGACTGAGCTAGGGCTTTCCCGTATTCACCATCTTTAAATTTTTGTCATTTTCAAGAAAGATAAAGATATTTAACTTTGCCGAAGCCGGAAATATTTTAATACTAAGTATTAATACTAAATATAGTAGAAATCATAACTAATACTTTTGCTGAATTTTTAAAGTTCTTATATCCCTGGAAATACCACCACATAATTGATTTAAATTTTGATGACCTTCGTTCAGTAAGATTCATTCTAAATAACCATTCAGTCATTTAGGCATTAGAATCGCCGTCTACTTTTATTCTTCAGTTAATCCTTATCAAACGGAAGGTTAAATTTAAATTTACCTAAAAAGTAGGCGAAAAACTAAAAAATTTAGATTTTCCTTAAAAGAAAACTGAAATTCCAGATATTTCAGATTTTCGAAATCTCGAGTTCCTGAGAATTCTAAAAATATATACATTGTTGGGGTTTACTTCAAAGGTTAGCCTGCTATAAACGGTCAAAGTTTGTACACACATTTTTTGGTCGTACTATAGTGTTTGAGGTCAGCTTAGGCTGGCCGCCAGCCGACGCTTTCGTTCGCTGGCCATCGGCCGGGATACAAATCAAGCAAATCAACAATCAGAACTTTACAATTTAGGGTGACTACGCTTAAAATGAACTGCAAATCTGGCTATCCCAAAAAGTAGAAGCTACGCCTGAACTGTTCTAAGTCACGCTAAGCTACCTAACTCATTGTTAACTTTTTCCTTACTGTAGCTGGAATCCTAAACGAACCTGTTTAGGCCTCAAACATTAAACTTAATGCAAAGTAAAACATTTCAAACTCGGCTGTCTTGAGGTGCTGGTTTCCTTTCGGGTGTTTTTACTCTCACGGCTCCAATCTTTTACGAAACTAGCTAAAAGTTACGGAATGACTAGTTTTCGTGCCCTTTAACAATTTGGAACCCGTCACGGATTTTAAGTTGAAAAGATAAGCCAAACGAGTTTGGAGGTCTAAAGTTACCATTTTTGAGGAAATCAGTTTAGAAGAAATTTACTGCCAGATGTCAAAAACAATGTTGGTTTAACATGTATGTCGACAACGATACCGTCCAAATGCACATTCTACCAACACCTATTAGTTGGAGTTTATTGCTTTAAGCTAGAGATTTGATTGAAAAAGCATTTTGGCAAAACTGCGATTAGATATTCTGTTTTGAACATCGATTTCTCAAAAGCTAGAGGACGCATTTGAAAGGATGCAAATTCGACTACTGCGGAGGGACGTTTTTTCTTGGATTCGGCTAATTTGTATTAGTTTGCGTTAGAGAAGTTCACATAACGAAGATGGTTATTGTTTGTTTTGGACGTACACTTTCTGTTTCAAAATTTATATAAGATTTATATAATAATACTAGAAATGTACATTTTTCAAACGTCCTGGTTACGAAGGAAGCAAAAATACTTTTATTTTAAAGAAACATTACCGTTTTAATTTTAACATTACAGTTTTAACATTAGTTTTAATGAAACATTACAAAATGACTTCCTTGGTGTCTACTGTCTATCTGTTTGCAGACATAACGTTGCATAGGAAGCAAATCAAGATGCACATTGTGTTCTTTTAGCATATTTCAGCAGGTTTCTTTTCGGTTTTATTGTAGCACAATGTTCAATAGCCTGGGTCTCGGATTGCTTACTGTTATTTGTTGCTTTATGCTCAGTGCTCAAACGGAATCCGATGACGACCACCCACTGGTTCTTTTAAATCAATGGTATCCAGTTGAGTCAAATGCCATATCTGATGACGAATGGAGGAACTTTCTAGTACTGACACGAAGATCTGTCTTGAATGTTCAAAGAAGGAATATAGTGACTGGAAATGGCGGGGGCTTGCCTGGTTAATTACGAGCTTATATCGTCAATTGTTTTTACTTATTGAATGTTTGAATTAAATTAACTATGATTGAACGATGATGGTAACGCATTTATGTTCATAAGATCTGGAGCTTATAAGCTCATGAAACTAATGCGTCATAAAGCTATAAGCTAACAGTTGATAGCTAACAAAAATTCAGATTAGTCTAAATTAAAGCGTTGATGACAATTAAATCAATTGGAATGAGTTCGAGCATTACGAAAAAGAGCTTCAAGTCTTGTGATTCAGAGATTTCCTGTCAACTTAACTTAGCATGCAAAATCAGGGCCGGGTTTGATTCTGACGCAACCTAATCATGTCTAGCCCAAACCATCTAGGCATTGCACTACTCAGCTTGGACATATAAGCGAAAAAAGTTTGCAGTTGTATCATATTTGCGATATTAAAACTTTGCTGGAGAAGTTGTCATCAGCAGTAATTACAAGAAATGTGTTGATCAACCAAGAGTTACCTACTACACTGTTGTTCGGCTTATTGGAAAAGCAGCAATGTGCAATGATAATAACTTCATAAACAGCAGAATAATAAACCTCAAATGTATCTACATCACAATTAATCGTTGTGTGAACGACTGAATATGGTTCCTGCGTTAATTCGAACGCAAAGAAAAGAAAAATAATCTAGTTATCGTACACTGTAAAAAAAATTTCCTAGCTGTTATCCATTTTTCGATGATCACTGTTGTCATTCAAGAAAAATAGATAAAAGTTATCAGGTATAAAAGATATCAGTTAGCTATTATTTCGGGATTGATTGAAAATCTAGAAAATTAGATAACAGTTATCTAATATTGCTGGCTAATATCAATCTTTTTAATTTGGGCATTAGTACTTCAACGGCAATTGCTAACCTGTACTCATTAAATATTGTTGATAGTGGCAAAATTTTTTAATCTTAAAGTAAGTTAAATAGTTCAGATAGTTAAAATTTTAATAGTTTTCGGCGTTTTATGATGATAGCGGCAATAAGCAACATGGGCAGAGGAGAGGCTTTTTAGTTGTAGCTATAAAACTGCACTCAAATTGCGTCTACACTCAATTTAACCTGAAAGCAGAGGGGGCAAAGTTGTATCCGGGTCTATAATTTCAGACACAGCCTGGACTCAGAACTGGACGGCTTTCCCCAGACCCCCAGGTTCGGATTCCGGGAAATACTTTAATCAATCTGCACTGGGTTTTGGTCTAAATTGCATTATTATTATTATCCGTGTTTGGTGATACGACAGCAAAAGCATCAGGAAAGCACCGCCGTGTATGATTAAGATGGAACCGGGTCACCGGGTCACCGGGTCACCGGGTCAGTTCGGGTCACTTTTTGGACCGGGTCACCGGGTCACCGGGTCAAAAGCTTCGACCCGGTCTTGACCCGGTTTTCTGAATTTACCTCAAATTTTACAAATGTTTGGCTTACCAAGCTAAAATTAGGTTAAATTTTTGTTCGATGTGCAATATTAATTTGCTTACTTCTTTATTATAGTCTTGAGCATTTTCGCAGCTTGAGGTTATTTGAATCTGTCTGTATCTGGCAGATTATTGTTTAGCTTTATCGGTTCATGATTATGGCATAAATCATAAATTTAACATAAACTATATATCATATGGTTTTCAGACTGTTTTTGCAACCAAGGTAAATGTTGAAGATAGTGATAGTTTAATTTAATGCAACACAATAGTTAATAAAACCAAATTTTTAAAGGACTGAGGTTGACTGAGGACTGCACTCATCAGACTTTTAAATTGAACAAGTACTCATATTTTAGACTACAAAATTTTGCAGACGGATAAATTATTGGTTTTGTCAACTCATTTCTGCATAAGTTTAGAAAATGCTTCAAGCTACTATTAAATACTTCTTTAAAACCAAGAGAAACATAGAGTCATAGTTATTCTTTCGGGGTGGTCATGAAACATTAGAAGTCAAAAATTTAGCGTTTTGGGGAGAAAATCAATATTTTTTGGCAGTTTTTTGATTTTTTTGGAAAACCGGATCACCGGGTCACCGGGTCACCGGGTCAGGGCTCAACCGGGTCACCGGGTCACCGGGACAAGCCTAAGTGACCCGGTTCCATCACTACACATGATTAAACTTTCGAAATTTAGCCATAATTCTAAATTTAACATCTATTTTAGCCTCAAGGTATAGTGTTGTTTTAGTAACCGATGTTAGTTTCAGTTTCAGTTTCAAGTCTCTTCCCAAAATAGTTTCAGTTTCAGTTTTAGTTTTAGTCGGAGTTTCAGTGTCAGTTTCAATTCATTCGAAAAACTGCAGGTTCCAGCCTTGAGACATTAATGCATGAATTTATGATCATATATACTTCGCTGCAGAGTATTAACGAAAAAACCGCTTTAAACCTTCAAATTTTCATGTCTTGAAAAAAGACTGAAACTAAAGTCTAGCAAACTTAAACTGGACCAAAAGAGTGAATTTTGTGGAGAGTTTATTATCCAAGCTATGTATGACAATGTATATATTTTCTGAAAGCTCAGAACACAGAGATTTCAAAAATTTTAAAAAATTTTCAAATTTTCAAATTTCAAATTTTATAAATTTTGAAAACTGTAGGAAAAGAAAAAATAAACAAAAAGTAGTCGAGTTTGGTATCAAATGAAAGGTCTTGTTTAGGAGAACGCGAATATGTATCAATTAAGCGGGTTTGGGACGGCACGTGATTCCAGCGGGCCCATATCCTGAAAAATAAAAGTTGCTCCGATCGCTACAAACTTGGGTTCATTTGAAAGCTCTCATCCCGCTGAGTAAAAGTTATAATTGGGTCATCGCACAAAAATGCTGTCTGTGAAAGTTATCCCTCTTTAAACCCCAAAAATGGGCTGTTTGGGCACTTTTGGAGGGTTTAATCCAGGCTAGCAAAAGCTGTGAGCTGAATCAAGTCAAGTCAGTGCGCTACATTTTGCGTCTCATCATTATACACAACTACGTGAAAATAGCAGCTTTTGATCTGTACGCATGCGTAAGATAAGCTAATTTGAACAAACTTCAAAGGAACCGACACGGCGGCTTCTTTGAAGTTTGTTCAAATTAGCTTATCTTACGCATGCGTACAGATCAAAAGCTGCTATTTTCACGTAGTTGTGTATAATAATGAGACGCAAAATGTAGCGCACTGACTTGACTTGATTCAGCTCACAGCTTTTGCTAGCCTGGATTAAACCCTCCAAAAGTGCCCAAACAGCCCATTTTTGGGGTTTAAAGAGGGATAACTTTCACAGACAGCATTTTTGTGCGATGACCCAATTATAACTTTTACTCAGCGGGATGAGAGCTTTCAAATGAGCCCAAGCTTGTAGCGATCGGAGCAACTTTTATTTTTCGGGATATGGGCCTGCTGGAACCACGTGCCGCCCCAAACCCGCTTAATTGATACATATTCGCGTTCTCCTGAACAAGACCTTTCATTTGATACCAAACTCGACTACTTTTCGTTTATTTTTTCTTTTCCTACAGTTTTCAAAATTTATGAAATTTGAAATTTGAAAATTTGAAAATTTTTTAAAATTTTTGAAATCTCTGCGTTCTGAGCTTTCAGAAAATATATACATTGTCATACTTAGCTTGGATAATAAACTCTCCACAAAATTCACTCTTTTGGTCCAGTTTAAGTTTGCTAGACTTTAGTTTCAGTCCGAGTTTCAGGGTCTTTACCCAATCTAGTTTCAGTTTCAGTCGGCCGCCTAAAATAGTTTCAGTTTCAGTTTCAGGTCTCCTCACGAAATAGTTTCAGTTCAAGTTTCAGTTTCTGAAACTGAAACCTGTACAACCTGAAGCCTAAGTTTCAGTTTCAGTTTTAGTGCCTGAAGCCTGAAACATCACTACCTCAAGGTCAAAAGCTATGGTAGAAAAGAGGGGGCAAGGTCTGCCATTTTTATTGGATCAAAATTGGCGCAAAGAGACGCCGATTTTTGCCAGAATTTCAAATTTAGACCTGTCATTGCTGGAGAAAGAAGCAACACTCGACAGACGGAATACATTTAGCATTTAGAACTAGTACAGTGGCAACATGGCAAGCAACATTGATGCGAGGCAAACAGTAACACCTGTGATCAAAACATTTTGGTCCTGTTAAATATCAGTGTTTAGCGTGAACTCCGAAAGGTTGAAAATCAGCGCAATAAAATAATCTCAACGACGAGGGTGTGGCTCAGTGGTACAGCGTTCTGCTCAAGATAGTTCCCAAGTTCTGTGGTTCGATGCCCGCCCTGGACACTTTTCTTCACATCTTTCAATCCTCATTTCAAACTTTCATTGTCCCATCTTTCGTTTGAACTCGAAACCGCTTAAAGTATATATTTCATTCTGAAGCTCGAAACAGATCCAAAAACTTGTCCACGAACTTTCTTCAAAATACAATTTGCAAGTTTTGTATGCATCAGTTCTGTGAGACAATCCCGAAAAGCCGAATATTAACAATTTGCAGCATTTTTCCAACTTTACTAATATGCACAATAGCTGCATCAATCGATAGCTTTTTCAATTTTAAGAAACGACTCTTCCCACCACAAACTCCCATTTGATTGTTATTTGTTTGCCATAGTTTAAAGTTCCCGTTTTGGCCCGTTTTCAACAGAAAGTGAAAATTTTGAATAGCTACAACGTTTTTATTCCAGGCCGAAATAATCTGAAATTTTAATAGATTGCGTAAAATTCTAAGGGCTATCACTTGGCGCGCTTTGACCTCAATGCTGTGGGTAGAATTTTTGACCCTGGCAGCCCAACCCACTTAAATATTAAAATGTATATATGCACATGTAGAATAACTGGTTGACAGAACTGATTTTTCCATGATTTGATTTGATAAAACGATTCAGCTCATTATGAGCTTCAAAATGATGTATAGATCTCTGAAAAACTCGCAAAATTGAGCAAGTTATGAACATTTCAATCTGGGTATCCAGACGCTGTCACCGTCAGCTGCACGTTTGACCCCATAAATTTTGCTGCATCAGCGAAGCAGGTTTCATCCAGCTCAACCACTTCGTGCAGTAACGTGTGTTACGCAAGTACTCGATACGCTGATACCGCATCGAGCACTATATAAAGGAGAGAAACAAATAAGTTTTTTAAGTTTCATGTCAATATTTTCTGACATATTTGCTCCTACTGCTTCTGTTTACAGAGCAGTGGAAGCAATCTTTTTTGGCCATTACGTACCTTTGGGGGTACCGATGGCAGGGTCTAAACCCAATAAGAAGGGTTGAAGTCCCTTTTTATTGGAAGCCATCCAATTCAAATGGCCGGATGGCTAGCAACATTTTGATTGCTAATATCCAAAGCGTTGGATTGGATGGCTGACAGTGAATATTGTGGATAATTTAGTATCCAACAGGATAATTCTCGACCAAACATCTAAATGAAAATTAAAAATCGAAGCTCATTATCCGGTTCCTGTCGTCTGTGATGTGCCTCTATGCGGCACAGTATTAGGGAGCATGTTCGCTTTGTTTTCCGCAATTATTCTAAATTGAACAAAAAACTAACAAATACCAGTCATCCTTTAATTTTAGGTGACGACCCTCTATTTTCCACGGATAACAGTTACCTTGGAATTTATGGTAAAGGCTATTAAAGTTAAATTGGTAACAAGTCTCCAATTTTAACTGTTTGCTGCCATCCCAAATTATTAGATAACAGTCATCTAATTTGTTGGGATGTCACAAATTCCCTATCTAAGAAAAATAGATAACTGTTATGCAATTTTTTTACAGTGTAGGGTGGCCGGAAGACAAGAAAAATCTTGATGACCAGGAACAAACTGGTGGTGATTCAAAAACTATTAACTATATGTAATGAAGTGAGCTAGATCAAAAATCTGTTCCAAACTCTAAACTCTCTACACTCTTCTTCTTTACACGGAAGGTCAGCACGTCTGTTCGCAATGAAGCAGACTTAAGCACCAGATCTCTGAAAGGTGGTGTTCCAGAATCAGAGATTCTCTGCGGCCAACCTTGGTAGGGGTCTTTGTCGGTGAGTTCGTTTAAGGCTCCTGAGTTGATCTTCCGTCGGACAGCAAGAGGGGTCAACACTTGCTTCCTTGATGATGATTTCCAAATGAACGGCAAGCGGGGTCAGCACTTGCTTTCTGGATGAGCACTGGCTTTGGTTGAGTTCTTCCTCACTGGATCTTCGGTTCTTTCCTGTGGCTAGTAGTGCACGGCAAACGCACCGTATGCGAAGGCTAACTCGCCTGTGTTTGCTTGCACTAAGCTTGTACGGTAAACGCACCGTAGTTGAAGGCAAACGCGCCTTTGTTGCTTGTAATAAGACTTGGTAACTAACACACTGATAATTTAATGAAAATACTACAATTACGATTCGTACAATTCTGTACGTTCAAATTAACAATTACTACAATACTGACGAGTAGATTACAATATAATTAGATACAGTACACGATTACTGTACCAGAGTTGCCAGATACCTTCCCTTCCTAGGTTATTATTAATATTATTCCGATTTGGAATAATATTACAAACTTCGGTTAAGTTATTGGGACAAGGTCGATACTCTTTCTTAACGCCTTTTACACCCTTCTACTCTGCTAACTCTTTCTAACTCAATCTCCCTATATGCTGTGTGTTACCCTATATGCTCGTGCTTTGTTACTCTTTATACGGCCCCTTACAATAGGACTGTCAAACTAGTATCACAACAGACTAAATTACTAATTGTTAACCTAGGGACGGTCTTTGGGTGAGCCCCTGAAAGTCGGACACTGCTTTCGCTCCGACACTCAGTTCAGGGATGCTATGTGGGATAGAATTTGAGGATGAGCGAAACTGATGGGAGTTGGGAGGTCCTTCCTTACCTATTCCTAATTTGGTCTAAATTAATACAGTTATACAATAATGGTCTTCTGATCTTCTGGACAGGACTCAAAGTAAGAGGGCCGGGGTGACGATTTCGGAAATGCAGGAAGTTGACATTTTAGACTGAAAAATGTGCTGGGAAATCAACGAAAGTTCGCTCTGTATAGGATTTTAGGTATAGCCCAACTTTGATCAGGTTCTGATTGCTGCTAGCTGCTTCCTTCTCCAATCACTGAATTAGCAAAGCTGATTGACTAATGTACCTTCTGACAATACGGACTGACTGATTCTACTGAGAACTGATTCACGAACAGGACAACTTCCGGTCCACTGATACCAAAGATTACTAACTGAGCAGGAAATCACTATCTATCGCAGCTAACGTCTAACGATCCAGATGGGCAGCTTCGCAGTCAGATCCGCACCTGAATCAAATGGGTTAAAACCCATTAATACAAGGTCACGGTGCGGGAATCGAACCCAGCAACCATTACCCGTTCTTTTGCTTTCCTGGCCCAAAATGTGCATTTTGGGCCCTATTTGGACTTGTGAATTGACGAAATGACACAAAACCACTGGCTATTGCCTTTTTGACAAAACCAACTGTTCGTAGTAATTACTTATTGCGAAACAGGCCTTTCTTGGCCATTTTAGATTACAACTTGGTGATTTAGATTGAACTTGAAGTAATTCTTCGCGTAGACAAAACGATTCGTAATGTTTCCGCATTTGGACCCAAATCAGGTCTTAATGACTTGCAATTAGACGAAACAACTCTTGAAAACGTGTAAACTTCGCTATCCATACATTATTCGAAAACCGTGCTAGTTTCTGTCTTTTTCTTGCACAAACCGGGCCGCCCGGCCCGTCCTAGGTTAATTCAAACAGATCCTGACAGAAACTCACAGGTTAGCTTGAACAGATTTAAATGACCAAACAAACTTGCATTTTTGGCCTAGTTCTGGCCCAGTTTCGTTGATTTGCCACGGGAAACAGGCTTATTTCCCGTGGCCCGCTGTTAATCTTAAACGTACACAAAACTTGATGTTTTTTACATAAATTTCTAATGTTGGAAGATGGTCAGATATTTATTGTTTACCACAATTAACCTAGCTACTGCCTACTTACCTATGTATATTAAACTACTAAAACTTACGTAATGCTAACTTAAGGATTAATACTGCTGTTTATTTGATTAAACATTCTATGGCTAAGCAGTGTTCCTACCTATATTGATAAAATAAAATAATGGGCTGCTTTGTGGGTGAGTTTTTGCACATAATTAGTTTTAACTGTTTTCTTACCAAAAATGCAAAAACTCACTCACTCACTGTCTCAGCAGACATTTTACGCAGTCCCTACTTACCGACCTACCGAACTACGTCTACTTCTAAATCTACCTACCCCTTATCCTAGTGCCCTAACAGGGGACGTGCCGAACCGCTATTCGATCCGGTGCTGGCAACCCCAGCAGCCAGCCGAGTGATAGACGCGCAATCTACCACCCTTTCACACGAGCACATAATTGCATTCGTGCAAAACTGGCATATAAATTAACAAAATTTCGATGAACACGGATTTAAGTAAAAGTTATATACTTTTGTAGAGCTTGAAAAACTGAGCATTTTTTGTGCTTACAGCACCAAAAAATGTTAAGTAATTAGTGAGAAAAACATCATTAAAGTTTGTTTTCACATATGCATAATTAACACATGTAATGTATTAATTGCACTGCACACGTGCTAATTTGCTACACTGCTTTCTTATGTAGGCTAACTTAAACTCGTTCTAATTATAACCCGTTAGCTCAATGGAAGAGCACTGGACCTATTAATCCAGAGGACCTGAGTTCGAACCTCAGTACGGGTCTACTTCTTTTCTTTTAGTTTAGTCTGTCTTTTGGCCTTTGACATGGGAAGTTGAGTGATTACGGTAACGACCGTGAGCCCATGATAAGTTTTAGGAGACTTTTGTTGGGAAACTTTTAATTGTGATAGATTTCTACCTATTTTATGCATTGTCTTCATTTCTAACCTGGTTAGTGTTGGATTTCATGGTTGCGGCTCATCCGTCCCCTAATCGCAGGGCGACCTACACGGATGACCGGAAATCCGACAGGCCTGCAGACCTAATAGGGGGTCCCCGTGACCTAGGCTGCAGAATCTGTCCTAGCCGTCAAACAGAACAACCTTAGACAAAAGTTCACATTGCATTTACTCCGAAACTGGCAATTTTACATCAAACACGCATCTAAGCTTTAATAGAACTAAATCCCCTAATTATTTATGATCAAGGGCCAAATTGCTACTCAATTTGGCCCATTTCCTGCCTAATATCTGAGCAATTACACATTCATTCTGGCATTTCCAAGACCCTTATCAAACAAAGGGAGTTTACATGGTCTGCCCTCAATCACACTCACAGTTACACAATTTTGGTTCAGAATTCACACTTAAAAGGGGCTAAACTTGGAACCTCATAATCCATAAGGAATTTACCCAAGAAGCCAACTACGTAAATTTAGGATTCGCATTCACACAATTATTGTCACAGTCACACCAATAGTTACACAAACGACTACACATCATAATACAGATTCTAACACTTTCCTACCTAAACCTACCTAAATCTACCTATTCTTTGTATGCACAGTTTGTAGCAGTTTTGGGATTAACGGGTCTCCGTCCGGAGCCCAAAGTTTATAAGTTTGCACTTTTAACTGAGACTAGAACTTTGAAACTTTGAAAGTTTGTTGGAAAGCAAAACGAGTAATAATTGCTCGGCAATTATTACTAAACAACACGATCATTTCCGCTAAGGACAGCTTGATTAAATTAATATAGGGGAAGCCGGCCATTCCCCTCAAAAGACTGAATAATTAGTAATTAAAACTGTTTCTGAGTTTTAAATCCTATTAGTTTTTAAATAGCCGACCTACGCAAACAGCATAACACGATTACAAACAATATCTTTGCCTTCAGTAGTGCCTAGCTGTACGAATATGGCCGGCAATTCCTAATTGCCGGCTGTGGGGAGAATTATTCCCTAGACTTAACTCAATCCAGAACACGAGGTCATAGCCAAGGGACCTCCTATCTCAACTCAAGGGTGGGTCCCTACTCAAAATCCCTTCATTACAAAATAACCCCAAAAATTGTGACAAAAGAAAAAATGACTGGCCACGAGGGCTCACTGGTTGAAAAATGTAAAACTGGCCACGAGGGCTCGCTGATAAGAAAACATAAAAAACTGGCCACGAGGGCTCGCTGATTGAAAGATTGTAAAAAAACTGGCCACGAGGGCTCGCTGAACAAGAAGGAAAAACTGGCCACGAGGGCTCGCTGGATAAAAACAGAACAAAAATACTGGCCACGAGGGCTCGCTAATTTTGAATTGATGGTGAGCCAAAAAGGGCTATAATTTGACTAAAATTAAAGGCCCGAAGGCCGAAAAAACCAATAGTAAAAATAGGCCAAAAAGGGCCTTCTGAAACCTTAAAAAAAGGCGCGTTTTCTGTGCTTCTGGCCGAGCATAATACGCTCATATGGCCCTACTTCTTGCGTGTCTTTGCTTCGTGTTGGCTTAGTTCATCTCCTCTGACCTGTGTGGGCCAGAGGAGGTTCTAACTCGTGGTCCTATGGGGGGGTAAAAGTGCGTTGGGGATTCTCCGGCCAAAACGCTGGCACACCAGGAGACGCACTGAAGAGAGGGAGGGATACACGGCCGCTCTCGGCCGGAGCTGAAGCAAGACTGACTGGAAATTTTGAATTTCCAGTCAGTCGACCTCACGCCTGTTGGCGGTTTTCTTTGAGGTGGACGGGATTTCCAAATTATTCTGGAAACCCCCTTTGTGGGTGCAGACCCGACGTGGGCTGTTTGCACGCCTGGCCCACCAAGCCGGAGATTTATGGGGGTCTGGCTTTATGACCCCTTTGTGTGACGAATTTCCAGAGCTGAATCTCCAGAAACTTTCCAGACTCTTTGGTTAACACATAGGTAAAGTTGCGTTAGGGCGCCCGTGAACTTAGGTCATTTTAATTTTGGTGCGTTAGGGCGCTCAAATGGTGCGTTAGGGCGCCTGTTTCGTTAGGGCGCCCAGTATGTGCGTTAGGGCGCCCAGTGAGTGCGTTAGGGCGCCTGTAGAGTGCGTTAGGGCGCCTGATTGTTTTCACTACAATAAAATGTTATTGTGAAGGAAGATCTATTATGAAAGTGTTAACGTAATGCACAGTTTAAAAGTATAAATAGAGGGGGTCCGCATTAATGAATATATGTATAGCCTGTTCTCCTCAAACGAAAATTTTACTGCTGAAATATGAAAGCACAAATTAGTTTTAATTAATTAAAATATATCTGTATAGTGGAGTGTCAAAACAAAATCTTTGTTTACGCGCAAAAATATGATAAGTTTACGGAAACATGAAAATTCATGAAATCTCAGATTTTGAATTTGACTTGATTCTTTGGTTACAACTTGGAACACGATAATGGTGATTGTTTTACAAAAATTCAGAAATAAAAATAATTTTAAATTAATTTACATAGATTACTTATTTAAAGTTTTAATGTTAGTTAAAGATTTAACTAATTGTTCTCCTCTATTTGTACTTTAAACTGTATATTAAGTACTATGAAAGAAACAGATTCGGTTGTTTCCTATTGGATTAGCCGCCTCATAACACATAGAGTGGGCGCCCTAACGCACACACTGGGCGCCCTAACGCACATATTGGGCGCCCTAACGCACCATGTCCAAAAATTGAAAAAAGCGCCCTAACGCACTATAAGGGCGCCCTAACGCAACAGGCGCCCTAACGCAATACAATCAACACATAAAGGTAACCAAAGGGGAAAGTTTCTGATAAAAATAAAAATTCTCTTGAACAGAAAAATGAAAAAGTGCAGAATAACGGCCTCTCAGGGCCCAATATGAAAAAATAAAAATTAAGTGTTATTGTTACTGTATACTTTTGTAAAATTTGTATTTAGTATTTTTCAGGCGTTCCCTTATTCACTGGCCCCTTTCTCTTCCTTTTAGTCATGATTTTTCGGCCAGGAACAAGGGAGGCCGCCTTGTTAATCCCAGCGACAATTGCTCTCCCTCACTAGCGCTGGAAGCTCCTACCGTAAGGAGCAGGAGGGCAATTGTCGCGCAAAAACAGTGCATACAAAGTGTTACGTATTTTTCTAGCTAACAAAAATTACATAATAATAATCTACGTACGTAATTACCTAAGACCACTTAGTTTCTTTTTATTTAAACAATTTGGGAGAGGGTTACGCCCCCTCCGAACCTATTGTTACCTATGAATACACGCTAAGTCTTCTTCTGCGAGGCAAATCTTCGCTGGGAGAGGGCCAACAGAAGCCCGAGAATGGATAGGGGGATGAATGAAAACATGAATGGGCGTAACAACAAGTGTTTGTTACGCCCACTTAAGGGGTTTACGTAAGGTTAAAATTAAAGAATTAAATTTTAAAGTTACAAAACTATTTTAACCCATAACTTTCGCAATATTGGGAGTTAAAAGACCGGGTTTGGATTTTTGGAACCAGGAAGAAATTGCCTTTCAGATAAACCTAAGTTATATTTTCACCCAAAATTGTCAAAATTCATTAATTATTGCCTAATTAACACTAATTAGGCCTAACTAGCACATATTAGTGCTCCAAAACCATATTTCATATGCCTAACTACGAATAATTAAGTTTAAAGGACCCATCTTCCAACGTATGACTGTATATGTCATTTTTAACCGCAGTTTCTGTAATAATTCACTACTTTCTGAGTGATACTTTGGATCTTTTCCACAATCCCCCCCTCAATACGAACTGGTTGGATTGGGGGTTATTGGGTGATCCAAATGCGTTTATATTTTGGGAAGGTGTTGCCTGATGCTCAGCAATTTCAAAAATTTCAATAATTTTAAATTTTTTGAAATTTTAAAATTTTTTAAATTTCAAAATTTTTGAATTTTTTTTAAATTTTCTGATAGATTCGATGATGCTGAGCATTTTTCTTTGTTGCCGCAACATCTGAAAATGCTTCCTGCGATCTCTACAGCGGCTCTAACTGTAAAGATCAAAGGAAAACGCCGCCTGTATACAGCAGTAATCGTGTGCATATTGTTGGCGGCAATTCCCTTTGATCTTTACAGTTAGAGCCGCTGTCGAGGTCGCAGGGAGCATTTTCAGATGTTGCTGCAAGAAGGAAAAATGCTCAGCATCATCGAATCTATCACAAAATTTTAAAAAATGCAAAAATTTTGAAATTTAAAATTTTTTAAATTTTAAAAAATTTGAAATTTTATAAATTTTTAAAATTACTGAGCTTCAGGTAACACCTTCCCAAAATATGACCGCATTTGGATCACCCAATAACCCTCAATCCAAACAGTTCGTATTGAGGGGGGATTGTGGAAAAGATCCGATACTTTTTGATAACTTTCCTCTTCACTTGTATGAATTTACTTTAAATGAAATTTTGAACCATTTTCAAACAACAGGAGGCCCGTTAAGGCCTGGGGAAGAGTAACGACTCCTCCGTTAGTTGATCAAAGGCTATAGTTGGGGCCTATTACTGACCCTGGAGTGGTAACGACCTCTCCGTTAATAGTTAGCCCTGATCGATCCTTATTAGCTCATATTACGCTAGGTTCCTATCCTGTTCTGGCACTACCTATGCAGATTATAACGCTATTTTTTAACCTTATTTCTTTCACCTAGATTCTACTGAGTTCCTATTCTCTTCTTACGCTGTTCATTCGTGTTCTAACACTAAGATAACCCTAGTTCCTTAACCACGCTAGAACCTATGTCCCGTTTAGTAAGTGTTGAGTGATTTGAATTATTTGAACCGACTGGCAACTCTGGTATTCACAAGAACAATAGATAATTACAAAGATTGCTTGGACGTTCACACACTACATTCTAGGTTCTGAATAACTGATTCCAAAAGCAACAACGATAACAATTCGAGTTCCGATCGCAATTCGTGATTATATGCGTTTTCTTAACTTTTTTGGCTTTTACTTCATCCGTAACATTACATATATCTGTGGCAAATTGAAGATTCCACCTTCGTCTGTTGCGTCAGGTAGAAAAACTGGAGAGTATCCTTGCATCATCAAAGTTTGTTTCAAAGATCGTCACGTTGCTGAGAGACGAAATTTTCTTTGTGGTGCCTCGAAGATTCTTCAATCTGATAAATCCGTGGTTACAAATCGATTCAAACCATTCGTGCGAGAGGACCTTACATATCAGCAGCGGTTTGATGAGAAGTCTAGACTTGAAGTCTTTGGCAGGAGATAATGAGGAGGAGGAGGAGCCAATTAAAGGAAGGAGATAATGAGCTGGTCATACGGAATGGCAAAATAGTTTCCAGGAAAGGAAACGACCCAACGTTAGGGAATGAAGATCAAGACCAGTAAATTTTGCTCTAGCGAATTGTCGTAGTGTTGTAAACAAAGTAGTTGATTTACAGCATAGAGTTAATAAAAATTGTAGT
This sequence comes from Trissonchulus latispiculum, assembly GCA_030248195.1. Taxonomy (NCBI): domain Eukaryota; kingdom Metazoa; phylum Nematoda; class Enoplea; order Enoplida; family Ironidae; genus Trissonchulus; species Trissonchulus latispiculum. The sequence goes on from JASAND010012552.1 coordinate 25,848, forward strand.
AGTATTTTTGGTATAATAGAAACGTGACTAACTTCTGAATTTGCTAATTCTATCTTTGGCTTTGTCTGTAACTAGCATAATTCTGTTCGTGCTGATGATGTTGCAAGAACTGGGCGTGGCGGTGGATTCCGGAATTTTTAATATTAAAATGTAAAATTAAAATTATAAATGACGGTAAAAATGGAACGTTAAAAACTGGAACATTGTTTCACTTTTTACTGCGGATAGGGCAAAATCACCCTGG
>JASAND010012555.1:0-22114 GCA_030248195.1 Trissonchulus latispiculum
CATTAATGTCAAATCCTCAATTCCGAAGCAGTTGACGGGCCGGGCCGCGCGGACCGAGAAAAATTTCTCACGGGCCGGGCCGGGCCGGGCCGCAAAAATTCGGCCCGTGCAGGCCTCTGTCCTATATGCTTTATGTGCGTGTTATGCTGGTGCACTTTTTATCTGTCCTTTACAGTGCCAAAGGACCAAAAATCAGTATTAAATAATGATAATAATTAATTGATATTAATATAATCAAGGGTAGGCTCGGTCCTTGGGTGAGCTCCCAGTTGCTGTAACGTAGTCACGAAGACGCCACAGCCCACTTTAGAGATTGCTTTCAGAAGGTTCCCCGCAGATCAACTTCTTTACAAGAGGATCAGGCAATACAAGACTAGGAGAGGTGGGGGAGATACCGGGAGATAACCGTTTAAAGTTAAGCAATTAAATTAAAGTTCTAATTAATTTAGATCTGTCTTCTGTTGTCACTTCTTCACTGACGGTTTCTCAAGATCAGGTAGTAACTGAACTTTTAAGGCAGAGCAATGGAGGTACCCACCCCCATTAGGTCGACGAAAGTAGAGGTCATCGTTTCAATGAATCAGAAAGCAAGATGAAAATACAAAGTTCGTTAGTAAAGAATCAGAGGTGAACTTTTGGTTCACTGATAATTTTTACGGTTCACGGTCGGTTTTGAACACCACAAATGATCCGGATGCTGGTACGAACTGTCTCTGCCTCAAACGTTCCGTTACACTTCTAAACAGACTAGATCACCTACAGGTATAAGATCCAAATATCGATTCCACTGACAGCGAATTGACTGAGCACTTCCAGCTCCAACTACTGATCCAGACAGGTTAATTAGCAACTATCTCTCCAGAGGCACGACAGACTATTCAAACAGGAGATCTTTCGACTTCGCACCTGACTCAAATGGGTTAAAACCCATTACACAATTATGGTGCGGGAATCGAACCCAGCAACCATTATTCACTCTTTCGGCTTTCAGATCTTGAACATGAACTTGCAATGTTGAAATTGCTGGAGTGTTTAAAAACTTTTCACGCTCAAAGCAAAACTTTGTATGATGTGATGTTATTTTCTGCGAATTTAAACGTGCAGAATGTGAAATCTTGAGCGATTTACTGCACTATTGTGCAGGATCGTGATTGAAACACACTTCTGTAACGTACATTCTGCTTTTGTACTGACTAGAACAGTAATACTGGATTCAACTAGTTTCGGATCCCTGATTTTGAACAAGGGCCTGTTTCTTGGATCATGTTGACAGTTACATTCATAATTTTTGACTATTAGACAAAAAGATACGATAAATGTAAATTTGATTGGTTTAGGATGATTTTCTGGTCCCAACCTGTAGGAAATACCCATTTCCTGCCTAACTGATTCATAACTTTGATTTCAACATTAGGCTGAAAATTTGTGCATAAACGTCAGTTTTGTTGTTATTGGAAGATAGTCTAGTACATATTAATTGCTAATCTTACGTAACTAATTAATATGTTCCTTATTTCAGGGTTATTGTTTACTGCGTAACATGTTTATGAAACTAAAAAGGAGATCATTTTATGAAAGTACTCTTTTTTGACCTCACTAGAAGAGGGCTCCTTACAATTCTTAATTATTACGTAACTAACTAACATGTATTGGCTAACTATTATTCAGGTATTTTCAGGTATTACTTTTGTACTTACGTGTCGATATTTTGTGATGACTGCCATGTAACTCCATAATGCTCTTTATGGTGCTGAGTAAATGAGATTTGAAGTAGATTTTTGAGGAAACAATTATCGCAGAACTTTTGCCTTTTGTGATAAAAGATTGTCATAAAAAGTTTGAGGAGTTATAACAATATACTACAGAAAAACAGCAACCAGAACAAATTTGGTTGCCGCGTTAGCGAGAACAAGTGAGGGCAAGAGGGACACAATTCTAACTAATTAGTACATACAGTTACAGAACAATGTTGTTTAAGATAAAACATAGCTAAATTTGTGTTTCGTATTTTAACAGGGAGTTTCTGATCTCTGGCGTGAAGTATTCTGAAGATGACACTCTAAACCTAAACGTTAGACGAGCACAAGATCCCTGTTTGCGATTCGTCCGCTCCTTTATTGTACGACTACTTACGCGGACGGATCGAGGACATCTCTATTATGCGTATTCTGGCTACATTCACGCTTGTATTTCACTCAATCACGCTTGCACACCTTGTCAGATCGTTTTCAACTCTTGATTATGTAATTTTCCTGCTTATTACCTGAGTTCAAATATCTACCTGGGCTTCCCAATGCCCATAATCCCAAGGGAACTCACATGGGGCACAACGTCATCAAACATACACATTCAAAACTTCTGCTTCATACTCACGTCTAGCTGCTGCTATCACATTCATACAACACTTGTACAACACTCACGCTGGGCTACTGTAGGTACATTATGCAACATTCATACTGTCCCACGGCTGGCACACCTATACCACATTTATGCAACATTCATACCTACGTACTGTACTGCTAATATCTAGGTGACTGCTAATCAGATTAACTTTTATCCTGCCCAATATCTTTATATTAATCACGCCAGACGAACCTCAAGACCCTTTCACACAAAAGGAATTTAATTGAGTTGCCGCATTCATACACTCATTTTCACACTTACATACACAACATTTATTGCTCATGTTCGTTCTGGTAATTCTCACAACACTCATCAAACAGAAGGAGTTTACGTGAGCTGTTTCACATATACAAACACGCATAACAAGCATTCACACACACTTTCACGAACTCTGTCTTAGCTAATACATCTTAATTCCTAAAACAAATTACTAATTACATTAAATAATCCTAACTAAAATTTATCTCCATCCTAAAATTCTAGGTTCTGTCCCTAACTACTGGTGTTATGCACATTTTGGTAAGTTTCTCGTCGAGGTTGCTGTTCTAATAACTTTGGGGGATTTGAAGTTTGATCGCTCGAATTTTGGAAAACCTCGCGTTTTCCTCGCCTAAAAGAAAGTTTAATTTAAACTTTCCAAAAGCCGGAGTGAATAATAATTGCCAAGCAATTATTATCAAACAAAACTACTAAAACATTTAAATTAATGATTGGAGGAAGCCGGCCATTCCTCCTCAAAACCATTAATTATTAATATATAAAACATTAATGACTCATAGATTTTGAAATTGATTGAAAATAACCTATACGTTTTGACACCTAATAATTTCGAAGCTGACCTAACGCTAAAACAAAACATAATACATAACTGTCGCTTTTAAACTGAACTGTGCCTTTGTTTAAACATAATGGCCGTCAATTCCTAGTTGCCGGCTGTGGGGAAAAGATTTCACTAATTAACTTAATAGATTCAGGGTCGTAGCAAAGGGACCCTCTAGCTCAAACTCAGGGGTTGGGTCCCCACTCGTAATCCCATTATTCTACGAAAATGAAACCCCAAAAAGTGACCACGAGGGCCCAAATATAGAATAAGCCAGAAGGCCGTGGCTTGGTTGCGTGAAAAGGTATATAAAAAGGAGAAAAGGGAAATGAACAAAACTCAAGACCCTCATCGAACAGAGGGAGTTTACATGAGCTGCCCGATTAAAGGAAAAATGTTAAATATTTTAATTTGGACAAATCTCGAGACCCTCATCGAACAAAGAGAGTTTACACGAGCTGTCCGTAAAAAAGAAAAGGTAACATTTCGGCCCGTAGGGCAATGCAATGCAAAAATGCATATATAAAATAATGACCCATTGGCCGCATAGCAGAAAAAAGGGCCCGTAGGCCAAAAATCCACAATTATAAAAAATATAGGTCCGAAGGCCAAAAATCGCAATATAAATAAAAGAATAGGCCCTAAGGCCGGCATTATAAAATCCTAAGTTTTTATCCTAGTCAGCAAATTTGAGCCGGGCATAGAAAACCCAATGGCTCCTCAAGCTGTAAGTGTTCGCGGCTTTGACTCAAGTTTTTTTCTAAAAGTTGGGGAAAGCGCGCAATCCCAGTTGCTGCAAAACCACAGCCCACTATAGGGATGCGCGCAAGAGAGAGGAAAATAAGCTACCGACTTCTCAGCGAACACTGAGTGAGTCTTAAAATCTTGAGACTGGGCTGACAGCTCTCTGACAGCAAAGTGACAGCACGATTAGGTCGGTTTTGCTTTGACTTTAAAGCAAAGCTTCTAGAAAGTTCTAGAACTTTCTAGAAGCTTGCCGCCTTTATCATTGGGAGATCCAGGCTCTTTTTGAGCCTGGTGATCAGCCAGGGGAAGATTAACGGTAATGGCGAAATATTGCCCCCAGCTGACCACTTTTCTGATTAATTTTGGAGTCCGAAACTTGGTCGAATTTTATAAAATTTCGGTTAAGGTGGTGATTCCTTTTGGGCACATATTGTTGGTTGGCGGCATAAATCAAGATGAAATTTGACGAAACTTTCCAAAATAAGTTCTTTTCGCGTTCTAACACCCTCCGCGCAGTCCCCAAGCCAAAATTCGAGATTTCCGGTCAGAGCGGTTTTCCCCAATATCTGAAAGTGTGACTACAGCTATACAGTCATGACTATATTCTTTCGAAAGATCTCATTGAGCTTCACATTTTTGCTTTTTAAAGGAACTTTCTAGCTTTTCTCTACCGTGAGATATAGCCGATTTTCTTGTTTTGACGTCGAAAACTTGTCATTTTTGCAGAAAGTAAATAATCCATCATTTCTTGAACTACGCAAGCCGTAAAATCAAACTGAGGGCGTCGATCTGAAGGTCTCATAGGGACAAACTATCCGACGCATGATCCGTCTGCCAACTGCTATCCTATAGGCCGCTATCTTAAAAAATGTAGTTTTTGCAGAAACACGACCATTTTTTTCCGAAGATTGTGGAGCATTCATCATGCAAGCTGGAAGGCTGCTACTTAACAGATGTGTTCGGCACAAACATACCCAGGGAGGTTTTTTAGTTGCCCCGATTGCTGCTTTTCAGCTAAAGTAATCGCTTGACAAATTTGGAAAAAATAGGCAAAATGCGGGTTACGCTCACATTTCAGCTTATTTCTCTACAGCGAAGAACGATTTCACAGTAAATAAAAAAATCGTCCCCAGCTATTTTATGAAGGTATCGAATGATATGGCCGATGTCTCGCGAAAAAGTTTACTTGAGTCTGCGAAAAAATCTGGAAAATTATACTGTGGGAGATGCAGTTTTAGGTTCCTTTATTGTACTAATGCTGTTTTATTATTTAAGGTTAGCTATGTCTAGCTATAATTTTAGTTGTAATAATAGTTAACTAATTGATGCAATAATTTGTTTGATTTATGGCTGGCGTTTGCCCAGATTGAATAGTTCAATTAGCGAAACACTTAGCAAATAAAGTTAATAAAACTAGTGTATGCAGCCAAAAATGTGAGAATAAATAATATCCAAAAACTCGGTGTAAAATTTGGCTGAACGCTATCTTTACGATGGTATCTTATATAAGTTAACTGACAGACCGCTCATCTGAAGTTGGCAGGTTTCGTTCTAAAACCTAGGGGCTAACAGCAGTGGAGGATAACATCTGTGGTGGACGTACATTAGTCAATTTCTCTGAATTTATTTTTTCAAAAAGTTTCGACTTTTTGACTTAGCATCAGTTGATATTTCATTTCAACTATAAGTTAAACTTCAATATTAATACAGTAAATTCGCTACATTGTAATTACTATTAATGTTGGCTTGCTAATTTTTAAATCCAGAGGGAAGCGCCTCCATCATTTCCCCCCCCCCATGCGTGACTAAACGATTTGATTAATGTCATTCGTTTGATCACGTTTGATCACGTTAGTTCTACGGTAAAGTTTCGTTGGCACTAGGTTTACTAAAGAGAAGTTTACAAAAACTGTACCTATGAGCTAACTTCATGTTAGCCCTCCAAGATTAATATTTTGAAAAACAGCTCATATGATTCGAATTTCTCATATGAAGTTTGATTACACGTAAATTTTGTACCTAATTTGGCCGCGCCAAGTTCGTGAACAAACGATTAATTATCCTAAAACGTTTGGTCACGTTTGATCACGATTGTTCCACAAGAAATTGTCGTTTGTTCACGGCCTGATATTAAGAAATTTGCAAAAAACTAGACCATAGAGCTAACTTCATTCTAGCGGTGCCAAATTACTTTTTCGCAGAAATTTTGATGCCACTAAAAAGCTTTCGTTTAATCACACATAGCATTTATTTGGTCACGCTCCATTCTTTGAGAACCATGAGAAATTTATTTCTAAAGTTCCAACTTTTGTTTTAGGGTGACACATAAATGTTTTCCCCCGAATCCAATGGGTGGGGGATGGCATAGCACTCTCCCTGTATTCATGGGTGTGTTAGGGAGTGAGGGGGAGTGGGGGTACCCCCCCCGCAAAATGACAAATTTTTGCGACCCCTCCCTAGATTTTCAGATTTTAGCTACCTCCCCCCCCCAATTTTTGGCCAAAAACTGGCGAAAAATGGCAAGAAATCGAAAAATTAGGAGGGGGGTCCGCCAGCCTGCGTCGGAACCCCCCGCCCCAGATGTTTTGCCCAGCAACATCTATGCTTGTATAGTTGTATATTTTGCATGGAACCCCGCCCCAGGTGTATTGCGGGGGGGTGTTGGTTTGAAAAAAGCAGGGAGGGGTTCTGCCAGTCCCCATTCAAATTTTTCATTTTGCTTCAAATCAGAAAAACTTCAATTTAGATATTTCCAAAAATTCCTATTTTTCCAATAAATGATTGTAAATGTTGAAATATTGTTGATTTTTGGTTGTAAATATTGCATTGTATTTTTAGCAAAATTATATACTATTTTTTGGATATTTTGGACGAAAAGCTTTTACCCTAAATTTGATTTATTCCGGACCCTCACCCCACCTGAGACCGGCTGACCCTACCAACCTAATTTTAGCTACATCCTCCCCAAAATTTTTGAACTATACATGTACGGTACATCGTACATCTATACATGTATGAGGCTGGCCAGATTTCCAAGTCGAATCGAAAAATTTGGGAAATCACGATAAAAATAAATGCGTAAATTAGGGTCGATGCTAGAAATCCCCCGTCTAAAAAATCCTGGAACCGCTTCTGCCTCTGCCTGATTCCGCAAGCATTTATATATGACATATCCTTCCTTCCTGAACACACGCCCCCTCCCGAATTTTACAATATATTATATTTCACTGTCCTTTTTGTACTTCAACCATGCTGTTCAGGCTGTTTGCAGAAGCATTAGTTAATTTATTTTTAACGTTTCCAATAGGAATTTTTTCACGGTTTCACAAATCAGTTACATCTCTCTCTCGCTCTATGTATATATATATATATATATATATATATATATATATATATATATATATATATACGTATATATATTTTATACGTATATGTCTGCGGGTTTTATGTGTTTGTGTTGCAGGTTTCTTCAGATGTAAATTCAAATGTGGATTTGTTTGCTTTGGCATTATATACGTACACACCTTTATTGTCGATGGAATTTGTATATCATGCAGTTATTTTCTAAAACTGCAAACGTACGTAGTGTACGTGTTTTTTGTATTTTGCAGTTTTAGAAATTTTCTTTTGTATGACTAATTTTACGTTACATAATTGGCCCTGCTCTCAACAGCTGTGTATCATCTGATCCTGGATTTATTGGGTATGTTACCTTCTGTAACTTACGTATATACGTAGTTGATCTGTTACTTTATTAATCTGTACTTGAAATTGTTATTGCCGGGCTACTCAGCCAACTTGAAGTTTCAGCACTGTATATATATATATATATATATATATATATATATATATATATATATATACATACTACATAGCATATATAGCATATAACGTATATACGTATATACGTACGTATACACACACAAAGGGTTGAAAATTGAAATGTAGCACTGACTTCATAGGGCGCCAGAAGAGGGGTCCGGGCTAAAAGGCCAGGCCTAAAGACAATTTCAATTTTATCCAAGCTAAACTTTATATATTGTATTTATACGTAACTGTTCAATTGCCCAGAACTTCAGGCCCCTGGATTTCATAATACGACAAGTGTTTACAATTTTTTAATTACAATACTTATACGTATATAACGTACATTATAGAAAAATAAAAAACCACATGCTCAATAAAGGGAACTGACAATCAATTGACAGGGAGTGTCCGGGATTAGGTCCACTAATGTGTATTTAATACATGCAAAGGAAATTTCCCAAAGTTGCAGCATTCAGTAAAACAGTACAAATATGTACTTCTGCAACTTTAAGAACCAACGTTGCATGATAACCATGTAATAAAGAGGGACGTCTAGACCAGTAAAATCTGCAGTGATGATGAGAACCTAAACGCAAAATGTGTAGACAATCATGAATAACCATACGTACATTCTTACTGCACAGAATACCAAGCACCAGATTTAGCACAGCAATCCCAACGGTAGAAACATTTGAGTACTTCCAACAGATCGAAAAAGCTTAAAATTAAATAAATTTAATAGCTTTCGAAAGAGGTGGGGTTGGGTTCGAAAAAGGGGGGGCTGGGCTGTTTTAGACAAAAAAGTGGGGGAGGGGACGCCCCCCCCCACTAGTGGGGGGAGCTCCGAAAGTGGGGGGAGAATGAGTTAAAAATGCCAAAAATACAGTATAAAAAGCCTGTTTTCTACGTATATATACGGCGATAACTAAGCTTAAAAGTGCTCAAAAATAAGTTTTGGCACCAAAATAGACGATTTGTGACCAAAAAATTCCGGCGAAGCCGCAAAATTTTGACCAGAAATCCTAAAAATTTGGCAATTTCTGGGCACTTTAGGGTGAGTGGGGGAAGCCCAAAAAAGTGGGGGGGACGAGTGGAGGGCGTCCCCGCCTCACCGCACCCCACATAGTTAAGGTGGTAGTACATGTACAGTACATGATTTTCTACGTAATTTTTCCATGGATGAAGCAATCTTGAAAAAAATTTGGTAAAGCAAGACTGGTTGGCAAACTATCTTTGCGCAAAATCTTGGTGCCTGAGAGTGCATAATTGGCTAGCTACCATCCTGGCTTTCGCGCATGCGAAAATAATCAAAATTTTATTTAAGCTTTATATATAAAAGTTTACTCTACCATGTGAAAGAGCACAAAATGCGCTTTAAAATGATGTGCATATCTCTTCTGTACGTGGTTTCTATCAAAAGTTACAAGCGGTTGAAGCTGAATAGCTGATATATAGCTGATATCGATGAATTACGTTGACCGTTTGCGCTCTCAATGTAAAGCAAGAACAATTTATCCTAAAATTCAATCTATTGGGTTTTAACGGTTGTCATTGTGTTACTTATGTGTAATATTTAACAGAAAACACTTTGCAGCTGCTTGAAAGTGTTGTAAATTCCCAAAACCAAAGCAAAACATGAAAAGTTGCGAATTCTTTGTTTTTGATTTTCTCGTCACTGCTTCAACCAAACTTGACCAAATTTTCCAAATATGTTTTATATCTGCATACGCTCAGGCCGTTTTCTTTGTTTTTGGAAAAACGCAGTAGTATGCAAGATATAGAATTTACAATATTTCAAAATAAGCTAAAAAATCGAAAATGCACTTTTACGAAAAACTAAAAAAACGGCCTGAGCGTATAAACTAATAAAGCTTACATGGAAAATTTCAAACAAATCCATAAAGGAATGAAGGAGATATTTAAATTCAAAACTTTTAATACATTTCCTCTTGTGTAGACAGGAAGCCAGCCCACACATAGTTGCAGGCAAGCGCATTAGATGCAAAACATGATAAAGAACAAAAGTGCCAAATTTCAAGCCGATTGATTAAGTATTTAGTTCACAGTATCTGTTTAAAGTCCATCCCGGTAGTGGTACTACCACCTTAAGGTGCTGGTTTCCTTTCGGGTATTTTTGACTCCTACGGCTTTAATCCTTTAAGCAAAGGGCTAAAACTTACGAAATAACCTATTTCCGTGCTCTTTAACATTTTAGGACCAGTCCCGTATTCTTAGGCCAAAAGATAAGAAAGTTTTGGTTTTTGGCCTTAAGGTCCCAGTAGGTAGACAAGACACGGGATTGGTTGGTATGGCTGGAAAGTGGACTCGAAAATGAACATTTTTGCTCTTACAACCTTTGAGCTATCTCCAGTGGTTAAGTCAGTATAAGCAAAAAACTGTTTTTAGGGTCAAAAAATGGCCATTTTCGGGGAAATAAGTTTTTTCAAAATTACTGCCACATGTTAAGGACAAAATTGGCTTAGTTATAATCAATCGATACATCGTCCAAATGCACATTTTATGAATGCCTATTAGCAGCACTTTATTGCTTTCAGCTAGAGATTTGGCCGAAAAACCATTTTGGCAAAACTGCGATTATTTTGTTTCGAACATCGATTTCTCAAAAACTACTCGACGGATTCGGAGATTTTCGCCAGAATCGGAATTCGCACTTCTGCGGAGGGACGTTTTTCTTGGTTTGGGCTAAAACATATTGAGTAGCAAGAAAACTCAATGCGAAGTTGCGAAATTTCGTGTTACTGTGCATTTGACCGATTTTCTCCAACGTTAAGACCTGCTGAGCCAAATCCAAAAAAACGTCCCTCGGCCCATATGTCCTTCATATCGTGGCACAAAAAGAACTTTTGGCCGATTCCTCAGTTTTGAGAAATCGATGTTCAAAAACTTTTGGTCTGTATTCATCCTGTTAGATGTCAGCTTGTCAAAAAATTTCTGCTATTTTTTGCTAATTTTGCCAGTTCTATAAGCTCATGTGAATGTACAGATAATAAGCTTTAAAACGATGTATAAAGCTCTTTGGAACTCCCAAAATTGCGAAGGTTATAGCGTTTCAAAAAAATCACAACAAAAGCACTGCACAAAAGGATACCACCACCTTAAGATGAGTTATTGAGTTGTATAATTGATCAATGGAAAACCAAAACGGGAATTGGATGCTTTTCAGAATTTTTCACTTCCACGATTTATTCTAGAGCAGTTTCAGAAGCTGCCAATTATCAATGCTTGCATTGTCCATTTACGTTATGAAAGTAAAATAAAATTTGTCAATGCCCGTATAAGACGGTGGTTATAAAATAAACTGAAGGCGTTGTGTACGATACTTGGAAAACAGGAAAGGAAACAGAATAGAAGACACGTTAAGAGACAGAAGTTCTGTCACTGAACTACGTACGTAATAAAAACAGCACAGAAGTAAATCTAAGTGCGCCGCAGGCGAACTTTTTTAAAAAAATTGTGAAATTTAGTAAAATTCTGCTTTATTTTCATCAAAATGTGCATATAAACAGCTGAAAAAGTTTACCCCACGCCCCCTCTTTGATACCCCAAGTTCCAGGGAAACTCTGAGCATTGGTGTAACGGAGATTTGGGGTGGGGGCTTCCCCCAATATTTTTTGGAAGCCCTACTCTGGATTCTGGAACCCCCTACAAATAATCCTCCCCAAACGTTTTTCATTTTTATGCCAAAACTCGCATTTTCAGCCATTGCTAATGCCAAAAAACATTCAACTAGGAAGTAATTTTGACATTAGACAGGGGTTTTAAACTCGAAAACTTGATTGCCAACATGTTTCTGTTTATGTATCTAAGTCCAAAATAAGGTGAATATTGAGCCAGAAAGTCCATAAAACTGTTAAAAACGTGTATTTCTCGCAATAATAAACACTCTAAGCCAGAAATTCGGACTTTTTTGAAAAAGTTTGCAGAATTTCTCCTAAAAATACCAAATTTTTGGCCAATTTTTCGCGCCTTCGGCGCGACTACCCCTTCCCCCCCAGTTGGGGGGGGGCCGGGCCCCCAAACTTTTTGAGGGGGTTGTAAAAATGGCTGGGGGGGGCGTTACCCCCCAAACCCCCCACTAATTACATCTACGGGGAGGGGGTACTCCCCCCAAAATTTTCGACCAACTTTACCCCCCCCCAGATTTTTGGACTATCCCTCCCTCCACTTTTGGTTACCTCCCCCCGAACCTCCCTCCAGCACTTTTTGGGGTCAAAAAGTTAGCTAAATTTTTCTAAAAAATTGTCATTTTTTGAAAAATTTCTCTCAAATTTTGCTTAAAATTGGTTTAAAACGGTGTAAAAACGCCTAAAACGATAAAACCAAGCCTTGTTTCGACAAAAAAGCGTTAAAATACAGAAAATTTTGCGTTTTTAGGTCATTTTTTGAATTTTCTGAGGTCCGAATTTTGGGGGGGTTAGGAGGGTGGGGGTACTCCCCATCACATTTCGGGGGTCGACCACCAAATTTCCGAAGCTTACCCCCCCCCAACCAAAATTTCCGGTGAAACTATGGTCGGGACTTTTCCATTTTGGGGGGAGGGCCGGGAGGGGTTCCCCCACCCCCAGGTACACCTATGCCTCCCCCACCCATTGGATTCGGGGGAAAAGCATATAATGTGTCACCCTAACACAAAAGTTGGAACTTTAGAAATATATTTATCATGATTCTCAAAGAATGGAGCGTAACCAAATAAGTGCTATGTGTGATCAAACGAAAGCTTTTTAATGGCATCAAAATTTCTGCGAAAAATTAATTTGGCGCGGCTAGAATGAAGTTAGCTCTAAGGTCTAGTTTTTTTGCAAATTTCTTAATATCAGGCCGTGAACAAACGACAATTTCTTGTGGAACAATCGTGATCAAACGTGACCAAACGTTTTATTATAATTAATCGTTTGTTCACGAACTTGGCGCGGCCAAGTTAATGGAGGTAAATTTTGTTTGGTCAAAGCTGTTTCTCAAAGTGCTTAAGAAATGACATGTTGAATTTCGGTGTTTTTAAATTGGAAAATAGCTTAGCAGAAACCATTGGACTGGGGTGGTTTAGGAATAACTTAAGGTGCATTCATAGTCGCGAACGCAGAGAGACGCGCGTCGACGTGCGTAGACGCGCGTCGACGCGCGTCGAGGCCTCTGATTGTAACATGCCGTTTTAACCGTTTAAAAATAATTGTAGCGTATTCATACTCACGAACGCATGCAGACGCTTACGTACGCGCGTCGACGCGCGTCTACGCGCGTCTGGTTGCGTCTGGAACTATGAATGCACCTTTAGGTGCAAAGGTAAAACAGAGATTTGGGATGGAAGGCATATGTGTACTACCTATTTGGGTTGGTGGGGGGAAGGAAAATCTGGCTGGGGGTCATAGGTGTACCAGGCTACATTTTACCCCCTGTGAGACCCCCCCCACGGAGAGGCCAGACCCCCACACAGGGAGAACTTGTATTGTAAAGTTATGGTAAATTTGGTGTAAATTGCCACAATTTACAATAGATTTACGACATAGTAAATTTATCGTACTTTTTCTCCTCGTCTATTCAACGTTTTTACCACGTGGTAAAAGTGTGCAAACTGACTTACCGTAATTTTACCATGATTATACAACTGGAGAAAAACGTGGTAAAAACTTTAGGTTGTTTTTACCATGAATTTTCGTTATTGTAAAATGTAAACCCGTGCTAAATGTTTTACTATATTTTTCCGCGCATGGTAAAATATGATTAAATTCATTGTAAAGGATTGTAAGTTGTAACAGACATTTTGGAAGTGTTTTCTTTCCACATGAGTAGTTATATTTATTAGATTACCGGCTATATATATTTATTTATTTATACTACGTAAATGTATTCATTTATATGCGTAAACGTATTCTTATTTATTATTTATATATATATATATATATATATATATATATATATATATATATATATATATATATATATATATATATATATATATATGTATATGTCGAAGCCTAGTAGTCAAATTAGCCTTTTAGTTAAATGGCTAAACATTTTAGTCATTTAGTCAAATGGCTAGCCCAGTTGTAAAACGCAGCGTGTTTGACTACTTGGCCAAAAGACTCGCAATATTTTAGCCATTTAGTAAAATGACCACAGTGTTTTAGCCATTTAGTTAAATGGCCAGCAGCTCGTAGCCTAGTTGTCAAATGACAGTTGATGACTATTGACGATCATACGTTAGTTACTACTTTTCCACTGACTAATTGCAAGAACATATAGCTTAATATTACTTAAATGCAAAGTAGTCGACTTCAGTGTTTTGTAAGTAATATTCAGGAATGCATGGACAGTTTTGAAAAATAAAATTAACTTTTTCAATTTTTGAACATTAAAAATTTAATGATTTTTATTTGATTTATGTCCGGGGGTTCTAGTATCATTTCGAATTTCTAAAAGTTTCAACAAGGTAATTTAGACATGTACTCAAATTTCAAAAAATTCCATGAAGGGATTATAAATATTAGAAATTTAAACATTCCACATGTTTTTCTTATAACTTGAAACAATAGACTTACTGCTATCATGTGTAAAGTCGAGTCTGACATGCTGTTTAGTAGCGTTGTTTTGATGCAGTTTTTTCAATTGATTCATCAAATCAAATGAAATCTCAAAATATTTAGAGCTAAAAATCAAATCAAATCAAATCTGCTTCATTTTTTACAGGCAAAAGTCGAATAATCAAATCAAGTCTGTTAATACTTTCAGCGACAGTTTTTCAATAATACTGCATGGAATTTTTGGAATTTAGAGTACATGTCTAAATTATCTTGCTGAAACTTTTAGAAATTCGAAATGATACTAGAATCGCCGGACATAAATCAAAAAATCGTTAAATTTTTAATCTTCAAAAATTAAAAAAGCTAATTTTATTTTTCAAAACTGTCCATGAATTCCTGAATATTATCAAGAGTACATAATGATAAGAGTATGACAGCAGGCACATTTGTACTTATCAGGCATATCATTATGTGCTCTTGATATTACTTACAAAACACTGAAAAGTCGACTACCTTGCATTTAAATAATATTAAGTTCTATGTACTTGCAATTAGTAAGTAGAAAAGTAGTAACTAACGTATGATCGTCAATAAATAGTCATCAACTGTCATTTGACAACTAGGCTACGAGCTGTTGGCCATTTAACTAAATGGCTAAAACACTGTGGTCATTTTACTAAATGGCTAAAATATTGCGAGTCTTTTGGCCAAGTAGTCAAACACGCTGCGTTTTACAACTGGGCTAGCCATTTGACTAAATGGCCAAAATGTTTAGCCATTTAACTAAATGGCTAATTTGACTACTAGGCTTCGACATATATATTTACCAATCGCCTATATTTTAATGAAAATCCGGACAAATTTTGGGCACTGGATGTAAGTACATATATATTATAAATAGAATTTGCTGTGATTTTTGGAGCCAAGTTTGTTGCTTATATCGCTGTTTTCTTTTAATTTTCTAATCTTTTCAATTTTCTTAATTGATCTAATTTTTAGTGTTATAATTAATGTAATCATTTTTGTTAGCTTAATCGTTTTTCGGGGAGGAAATAGTGTAAAAACATCAAAAGTTTGTTTAAGTTTTACCGTTTGAAATCGGGAACGGGAAGTTTAAAATGTTACACCCGTCAGTTCAGCGTTGTTACCGTTTTTTAGAGTAAAACGTACGTAGAAAATAGTAAACCATAGTCTCGGGGGGCCGTACACGTAAATGTTTTTAAAACGGGTTGATAAATCGTGGATTAGTACAGACCAAGGGTGGAGTACGTGCGCGAAAGTGATAAAACGGGGATCCCTTCCCTTAATTGTAGATTGAGTTATCTTTGGTTATAAAAAAGAGGATGTGACGTCGAGCAGGGATAGAAAACGGTTAGTTAAAAGACCAGATCGTATTTTGAGAACATCCGCCGTAATTGTATTGGTAATTAGCAGGGTGCCTTAAATATAACCATGTTTAGAAGAAGGGTTAATTCAAATGTGCTTATAAAGGGGGGGGATATACGGTCTCCGGTTAATACCTATAGTCGGTTGTTAGTTGGCGGAAATTCCTAATAGGCCTCTTGTGAAACGGGGCCTTTCGCAGGACTGGATATCCCCGCGGATAATAACGGCAAGTTCACCTCTAATGAGAGCGGGGCTTTTTAGGCCTTTTTAGCTTAGATGTGGGGTTTGCCGGGTTCCCTCTTTGTTTGCCATCTTCTTGTTGGGGTGGGCTTTGGGTGATAGTGTGGGTTGTAGGTGGGGGGATGTTTTTGGGGGTAGTTTGTGGGTGTTATGGGTTGGTTGGGGGCGTTGGGCGTGGGCTTGGGTTTATTTTTTGGTGTTTGTGTTGTTGTTGGGGTGGGGGTGGGGGGGGGGGGGGGGGGGGGGCCTTTTGGGGGCTTGCCTCATAATAAATGGTACCTGGGTGAGTGTTATATTTTTGTGGCTTGTGTATAGTGAATTTTTCTTTTTGTTTATTCTCCTTTTGGTGTGGGGGGTGGGTGGGGGGGGGTGGGGGGAGGATATTTTTGGATTTGGGGATGTCACAATTTTTCGTGCGCAAGGTACGT
Organism: Trissonchulus latispiculum; assembly: GCA_030248195.1. NCBI lineage: Eukaryota > Metazoa > Nematoda > Enoplea > Enoplida > Ironidae > Trissonchulus > Trissonchulus latispiculum. The sequence goes on from JASAND010012555.1 coordinate 16,371, forward strand.
CGGCTGGGGGGGCGGCCGGGGGGGGGGTGGGGTGGTGGGGGGGGGGGGGTGGGTGGGGGGGGGGGGGGGTGGGGGGTGGGGTGGTTGTTGGTGGGGAGGGGGGGGGGGGGGGGGGGGGGGGGGGTGGGATTTTTTGTTGGATTGGGGTTTTTTTTTATTGAATTGGGGGTGGGTGGGGGTGTGGTGGTTTGGTGTGGGGGTTTTATTGGGGTGGGGGTGGTGTGTGGGGTTGGGGGTAGGGAGGTGTGGGGGGGGGGGGGGGGGGTTGGGGGGGGGGGTAGGTGGGGGGGGGGAAGGTGAGTGGGGTGTGGGGATGTCTTGTGGTTGTGTGGGGGGGTGTTGGTTGTTTGGTTGGGTTGTGAGGATATTTTGGTACATTTAACACAAAACTTCCATAATATTGTCATGATTTTACTAAATCTACAACGAATTTAGGATACAAAATCCCGTTTTTAAAACAATTTTACCATTTTGTGTACGATGCCTTTCCTACGTAGTTACTATGTGTTTACTATAATTTTACCACGTTTTTAGCCATTCTAAAAACGTGGTAACAACATGCTGAAACTGAACAGAGGAGGATAGTAACATTTTAAAATAATTTTACCACGATTTTACCACGAATTTCAAACATGGTAAAAGCACGGTAAACAAACTTTTGATGTTTTTACATTACTATTTCCATTCAAGCAGCGACGGAAAAACGATTAAGCATGAACAAAGAATGAATTATGACACTTTATAAACAACTTGAAGAAAAAGTTAGATGCAAAATTAAGAAAATTGAAAAGATTAGAAAATTAAAAGAAAACAGCGATATAAGCAACAAACTTGGCTCCAAAAATCACAGCAAATTCTATTTATAATATATATGTACTTACATCCAGTGCCCAAAATTTGTCCGGATTTTCATTAAAATATAGGCGATTGGTAAATATATATGTCGAAGCCTAGTAGTCAAATTAGCCATTTAGTTAAATGGGCCATTTAGTCAAATGGCCAGCCCAGTTGTAGAACGCAGCGTGTTTGACTACTTGGCCAAAAGACTCCGCAATATTTTATTTGCAAAATGACTACAGTGTTTTAGCCATTTAGTTAAATGGTTGGTCAGCTCGTAGCCTAGTTGTCAAATGACAGTTGATGACTATTTATTGACGATCATACGTTAGTTACTACTTTTTCTACTTCCTAATTACAAGTACATAGAACTTAATATTATTTAAATGCAAGGTAGTCGACTTTTCAGTGTTTTGTAAGTAATATCAAGAGCACATAGTGATATGCCTGATAAGTACAAATGTGCCTGCTGTCATACTTTATCATTATAAACTCTTGATAATATTCAGGAATTCATGGACAGTTTTGAAAAATAAAATTAGCTTTTTTAATTTTTGAAGATTAAAAATTTAACGATTTTTTGATTTATGTCCGGCGATTCTAGTATCATTTCGAATTTCTAAAAGTTTCAGCAAGATAATTTAGACATGTACTCTAAATTCCAAAAATTCCATGCAGTATTATTGAAAAACTGTCGCTGAAAGTATTAACAGACTTGATTTGATTATTCGACTTTTGCCTGTAAAAAATGAAGCAGATTTGATTTGATTTGATTTTTAGCTCTAAATATTTTGAGATTTCATTTGATTTGATGAATCAATTGAAAAAACTGCATCAAAACAACGCTACTAAACAGCATGTCAGACTCGACTTTACACATGATAAGCAGTAAGTCTATTGTTTCAAGTTATAAGAAAAACATGTGGAATGTTTAAATTTCATAATATTTATAATCCCTTCATGGAATTTTTTGAAATTTGAGTACATGTCTAAATTACCTTGTTGAAACTTTTTAGAAATTCGAAATGATACCAGAACCCCCGGACATAAATCAAATAAAAATCATTAAATTTTTTAATGTTCAAAAATTGAAAAAGTTAATTTTATTTTTCAAAACTGTCCATGCATTTTTCTGAATATTACCTTGCAAAACACTGAAGTTGACTACTTTGCATTTAAGTAATATTAAGCTATATGTTCTTGAAATTAGTAAGTAGAAAAGTAGTAACTATAGTTTGATCGTCAATAAATAGTCGTAAACTGTCATTCGACAGCTAGGCTATGAGCTGCTGGCCATTTAACTAAATGGCTACAATACTGTGGTCATTTTACTAAATGGTTAAAATATTGCGATTCTTTTGACCAAGTAGTCAAACACGCTGCGTTTTACAACTGGGCTAGCCATTTGACTAAATGGGTAAGATGTTTAGCCATTTAACTAAATGGCCAATTTGACTACTAGGCTTCGACATATATATATATATATATATATATATATATATATATATATATATATATATATATATATATATATATATATATATATATATAAATAATAAATAAGAATACGTTTACGCATATAAATGAATACATTTACGTAGTATAAATAAATAAATATATATAGCCGGTAATCTAATAAATATAACTACTCATGTGGAGAGAAAACACTTCCATAATGTCTAGTTAGAACTTACAATCACTTACAATCAATTTAATCATATTTTATACCATGCATGGAAAAATATAGTAAAACATTTAGCACTGGTTTACATTTTACAATAACGAAAATTCATGGTAAAAACAACCTAAAGTTTTTTTACCACGTTTTTCTCCAGTTGTATAATCAATGGTAAAATTACGGTAAGTCAGTTTGCACACTTTTACCACGTGGTAAAAACGTTGAATAGACGAGGAGAAAAAATTACGATACCAATTTACTATGTCGTAAATCTATTGTAAATTGTGGTAATTTACACCAAATTTACCATAACTTTACAATACAAGCTCCCCTTGTGTGGGGGCCTGGCCTTCTCCGTGGGGGGGGTCTCACAGGGGGTAAAATGTAGCCTGGTACACCTATGACCCCCAGCCAGATTTTCCTTCCCCCCACCAACCCAAATAGGTAGTACACATATGCCTTCCATCCCAAATCTCTGTTTTACCTTTGCACCTAAAGGTGCATTCATAGTTCCAGACACCGCAAGGCAGAGCGCGTAGAGCGCGCGTCGACTCGAGTACGTAAGCGTCCTGCATGGGTCCGTGAGTATGAATACGCTACAATTATTTTTAAACGGTTAAAACGGCATGTTACAATCAGAGGCCTCGACGCGCGTCGACGCGCGTCTACGCACGTCTCGACGCCGCGTCTCTCTGCACGTTCGCGACTATGAATGCACCTTAAGTTATTCCTAAACCACCCCAGTCCAATGGTTTCTCGCTAAGCTATTTTCCAATTTAAAAACACTGAAATTCAACATGTCATTTCGCTAAGCACTTTGAGAAACAGCTTTGACCAAACAAAATTTACCTCCATTAACTGGACCGAACCAAGTTCGTGAACAAACGATTAAGTATAATAAAACGTTTGGTCGCGACGATGCACACCACGTTCCTGCGAGCTGATAAGCTTGCCAAAAATTTGAACACAGAATGGCTCATTGCCGGCAAATTAATTTTTCGCAGAAATTTTGATGCCGATATAGGACTGATCACCACGCCAGCTTGCAGCATTCTTTGAGCTCGGCAAATTTCCCGAGTTCCGGTGTTAAAATTTTCCAGATCATGGGTGAGAACAAATTGTAGAAACCCTCCCCCAAAATGGAAAAGTCCCGACCATAGTTTCACCGGAAATTTTGGTTGGGGGGGGGGGGTAAGCTCAGAAAGTGGTGGTCGACCCCGAAATGTGATGGGGAGTACCCCACCCCTCTAACCCCCCCCAAAATTCGGACCTCGAAAATTCAAAAAATGACCTAAAAACGCAAAATTTTCTGTATTTTAACGCTTTTTTGTCGAAACAAAACTGGTTTTTAACGAGACGTTTTACGCCGTTTTTAATTTTATAAAAATTTGAAGAAATTTTTCAAAAAATGACAATTTTAGAAAATTTAGTAACTTTTGACCCCAAGTGCTGAAAACCGGCGAGGAGGTAACCAGTGGAGGGGAGGATAGTCAAGATTGGTCAGCGGAAGTACCCCCTCCCCGTAGATAGTGGGGGGTTTTTGAAACGCCCCCCCCCCCCAACCATTTTAGCCCTCAAAAAGTTTTTGAGAATTTGCTGAAGGAAGTAGTCATGACTCAATTATTCAAAGAACGGTATTTTAAGAATCTGCAAACTTTTCAAAAGAAGTCTAATTTCTGTCTTTTAGGTGTTTATTATTGCGAAAGTACGTTGCAACAGTTTTATGGATATTCACCGGACTTTAGATGCATAAACGAAACGGCAATCGAAAATTTTCAGTTCTTGTCTAATCATACTTCATAGTTGAATGTTTTTGGCTCATTAACAATATTTTAATAAAAATGAAAAACGTTTGAGGAGAATTATTTGTGAGAATTTCCGAATCCAGGTGGGGCTTCCAAAATGTGGGGGAAACCCCCCGTTACCGGCAACAAAATTTCACGAACTTTGAGCAATGAAAATTTTCACTTTTTCAGCTGTTTATATGCACATTTTTTCGTGAAATAAAGCGGAATTTTATAAATTTCACAATTTTTTTAAAAATTCGCCTGCGGCACTTGGGTACTTCTGTGCTGTTTTATTTGCATTGCGTAGATTCAGTGTTGAACTTCTGTCTCTTAACGTGTCGCCTTCTGTTCCTTTCCTGTTTTCCAGGTATCGTACACAATATTTCAGTTTATTTGCCACCGACCTGCAGGCATTGACAAATTTTTATTTTTGCCATAACATGTGGACTTGAAAGCATTGATAGCTTGTGCTCTATAAATCGTGAAGTAAAATTCTGAAAAGCCAATTCCCGCGTTTTATTTTCCCTCAATTATACAACTCAATAACTCGTCTTAAGGTGGTGGCTGTCACTTTTGTGCGGTGTAGCGTTTTTTGAGCGCTACTATTTTCGCCGATTTTAATTTCCAAAAACTTTATACTGTCGTTTTAAGCATTGTACATTCACGAGAAACTTGTAAGAACTGGCAAGAGTAGCAATGGCGAAATTTTTGACAAGCTGACATCTAACAGGATACGAACCAAAAGTTTTTGAACATCGATTTTCAGTCCTTACTTTTGATAACCGCGATATGAAGGACATATGGGCCGAGCGTTTTTTATTTCAGCAGGTGGCGTTAGGCGTCAAATAACACGAAATTTCGCAACTTCGCATTGGTTTCAACCTCAATGTTTTGGCAAACCAAAACGCTCCTGCAGAAATTGCATTCTGTCTCCGAGTTCGAAAACGGTTTTTGAAATCGATGTTCGAAACCGTAATCAGTTTTGCCAAGCCGATCTCAGCTGAAATTCTTTAATAATTTCTCGAAATGTACTCATTTGAACGAATTGATTATAACAAGCCAATTTTGACAACATGTGGCAATAATTTTGAAGAAACTTGTATTTCCCCGAAAATGGCCGTTTTTTGACCTAAAACGGGAGTTTTTATATGCGGCAACACTGAAATTGCTCAAAGGTGTAAGAGTAAAAATGTTCGTTTTCGGTCCACTTTCAACCAATCCGTGTCTTCTGTAAAAACCCAAAACTTTCAACATCTTTTGAGCAAAATTTTGGGACGTTCTGCAAATCGGCAAAAACTTGGCGGAAATGTATTTCGTAGTTTTTAACCCTTTAGCAAAGTTAAAGCCGTAGAACCCGAAGAGCCAGCACTGGAATTGGTACCAGTACCACTACCGGGATGAGATCGGCGGAGCATCTGTGCAACTTTGCCTACGAGCTTAAT
>JASAND010012557.1:0-11857 GCA_030248195.1 Trissonchulus latispiculum
ACAAATACCAGAAATCGCAGATTTGGCGTATAAGGACCAGGGTTTTTTTGGTTTTCGGATTTGCGTCAGCCTTGCGTCCAGCTAATTTTAATTTGCGTCCCGTTAAGAAATTTTGCGTCCAGGTAAAATTATTGTTCTAGCGTGTTTTATATGCAAAAATTGTATTCTTTATAAAAATGTCGATTATTTCTTTAGTGAAACATAATTTAATCGTATGAAAAAGTACTTAGAATGGTGATGCTACTGAGAAGTAATGCACGATTACAAAATATGTGAAATATGCCATATATACACGACGGGGGGTCTGGGGGGCGGAGCCCCCCAGAAGTTGAGAAAATTTTTTGCGATTACGGAAAAATCCGTAATGCAAATGTTCAAAACGATTTAATTCGCATCTGTTGTATGTATCTAACACATATCATGACCAATTTTTTATATTATTGACACACATTATTCAGATGTTTTGATTTTATAGTTAAACTAATTAATAATAAACTAATAATTAGTTAAATAGCTATAAAATTAATATCATTCAGAACAAAGGCAGTAGTTCTGCTTTGAAAACTCAGAGAACTAATGAATCCCGGAAACATTATGACAAACATTGAGCGGGGGGTCTGGGGGGCGGAGCCCCCAGAAGTTGGAGAAAGTATTTGAATTTGGTTTGGTATTTAAGGGATTAACCCTCAGAAACTGAAAATGTTTTGAAAATCCAGTCAAGAACAAAATTTAGATTTTAAAAACTGTGCTAATGCAATTGTATGAACTTCATTACATTACATGATCCCAAAAATTTGGATATTCGGCTACGCCTACAAATTTTATTATTAATGGGCTTTGACCTGTAATGTATCGATACAGGTAGATAACTCAACTAATAACTCAACAAGTACTGGCACATTACAAAGCGTTACAAACACGAGGGGGTCTGGGGGGCGGAGCCCCCCAGGAACCGAGAAAATTTTTGGAAAATATGGAAAAATTGGTACTGGAAACATTTAAAGTTTTCACTCTTACAAAAGTGAATTTTCTCCCGAAATAATGTTGCGTCTAGCTTGCGTCCCGTTAAAATTTCGTTGCGTCAAGATAAGAAACTTTGCGTCCAGACACACTTCTGAACGCAAAAAACCTTGATAAGGACCGTCTCAAAATAGCGGGTCTTGAATTATTAGAAGCTCGTAGAATTAAGGCGGATCTCACACAAGCGTTTAAAATAATTCATGAGATAGACCAAGTAAATTCAGCTGAATTTTTTACGTACGCTCCCATTTCTGGTACAAGGGGACATGCCCTTAAACTTCAGATGCCTAGAGCCCGACTAGAATGTAGGAAGCGCTTCTTTAGCAACCAGTTTGGAATCAGTTGGGACCACACTTAGTTTGTGCCCCTAACTTAGAAATTTTCAAAAAACACTTAAATGCTGCAGATTTGAATGACTTTATTAAATACAGCATAGATTAGTATAAAAACATCGTCGCCTTTGTGTATATATGTTTTCTGTTTTTATCTGCTTATTGGTCAATTTCTTTGCTTTGTTCTGACATTTTGCTTTTGTTACTTATATATACATACGTATATATATATATATATATATATATATATATATATAAGTATATATATATATACGTACACTACACATATATTTGATAACGTTTCAGTGTATTTTTTGATTGTTTGATTTATAATTGCTGTTTAGATTTATATAATCTGTGGTCCGTGCCCTTGTTGCATGTGTTCACTTTGGCTACTACTGTGAGAGACTAGAGATGTGACTTTCAGCCAATAAATACTGTTGTTGTTGTTGTTGTTGTCTTAATGCAATCGAAGAAAACGTTTAATTTCTCTTTAATAGCAAGTAACAATTTCAGTCTATTGTCAAGCATAGTCATATGAAGATGGTTCATTAATATATAATAGCTAATATGTGGATTTAGTACTAATTGTCAGTAATAGGTAGTTAATATGCGTAGGTAATGATATTTAAACGTGGGTAGTTGTATTTAGTGTCATTTAGCTTTTTTGATGTTAGTTAGGTAAATTAGTAATAATATGAGTTAGTTAGTGTTAATGAGGGTTAATTAGTGTTAGGTAATGATTACGTAATGGGCGAAATTTTATTTGGAAACATGACATAGGCTTAATCGAGAGACAATTCTTCGCTGATTCCAAAAATGTAAATTTTATCTTCTAAGTCCCAAAATTGGGAAAGTCATGGTCGGAAATGTTTTAGTGAAATGTTTTCTATTTCGTAATCTTAGTTTTCTCTAAAAGGTTTAACCTAACCTAAGACTTACACAACCTTTGTGTTAAGTCCAGCCTCATTGTCTAGGAAGTTGTCCTCACCTGAACTTTAGGCTGGCCTCATTCCAGCAGAAGAATTGCCTCTCGAAAGGAGAGTTAGTATACACTTTTTCGCTATCCTACTGGTTTGAAGGGGGGGCCTAATTGCCCCAAAAATAAATTGAACGAAAAGAAAAGAAATTAACTAGGTAGTTAAGTACGTAGAATTCGATAACATAATTTTATTTAGCTAGAAAATACGTAAAATTAACTATGTGCATATTTTTTCATCTTTTTAAGTTTTATTTTCCTCCTTGTCCTCGGTCTAGTGAGAACAAGGAGTTTTTAGCAGCAAGAAACAATTGTTGCTAAGACTAATGACCGGCGTCCTTTGTTTTCGGCCAAAAGCTCAAGTGAAACTTAAGAGTGAGGGGCCGAAAACAAGGGAATTACAAACAATTATTAACTAAAATAAAGTAATTTATTCACTCAATTTAACCTATTGGAATCTTATCTGTTTTGTATAGGCCCGGAATGTCCAAAATTTCGCAATTTTCTGTCAATTTTTGGCCAAGTTAACAGCACATTTTCATCGTTTGTCCCTTTGGTTACGTTTACGTGTAAACCCAAAATTTTATAAAATTCGCCCAAGTTTCGTCCTCGAAATTTATCAAAAAGATGGTCAGTTGGGGGCAATATTTCCCCATTATCCTTAATCTGAGTCTTGAAAACTGGAAACTTCTTGAAGCTTTCCTCTAAAATTAAAGGAACCGCGCTAATTACAAACTGTCGGCAGAGCTGTCAGCAAGCTGTCGCTCGCTCCATATTTTCAACATTTTAATCAGTGTTCGTTGAGACTCAGCCGAGAGCGGCTGCAAGAAGTCCCCTTTCCCCGCGTGCATTGTTTCTCGTGACACTGGTGTGTCACGGGAAAATAGCAATGTACGCCTCCCATAGGACTCACTTAAGGACCCTTTTCTGGCCCGCACTGGCCAGAAAAGGAAGAACTGAGCTACCACACGAACACTAACAACTTGAGCAGCCGCATGGACCTCTTATGTCCGGCCTTAATCTGCTGACTAGGACAAAAATTAGGATTTGTATTGTGGCCCTTTTGGCCAAAATTTTATGTATATTTGTACATTGACCTTTCGGCCCTTTTTTATATTTCAAGGCCAAATGGCCATTGTTTTCTGAATTCAAGCCACGGCCAGGAGGCCAACAATTTTGCATTTTGTGGGCTCTTAAGCCCCTATATCTCAGTATTTTCGGCCTGATGGCCAGTTTTAAATTATCTAGCATGATGGGCTTCCAAGCCAGTTTAATTTCTCTATTCCTTAATTTTATCATTATTTTATGATTTTAGATTTAAGGGCAGCTCATGTAAACTCCTCCCGTTCGACGGAGGTCTTGAGACATGCCCACTCTTTCTTCTTTTTGTTTCTAGTTCGCCAAGCCACGGCCTTGTTTGGCGCAAATTATGTTTCTTTTCTTACTGAAATATTCCTTTTCTTTCTCTCTTTCGTTGTCACTTTTCGAGGTTTTCTTTTTGTAGAGTTAAAGTTTTTAAGGTTTATTTTGGGATTTTGAGTGTGACCTAACCCCTGAGTTTGAGATAGAGGGCCCCTTAATTACGGCTCTGAAATTAATAAGTTAGTTAGCAGAATTGTTCTCCCCACAGCCGGCAACTAGGAGTTGCCGGCCATGACCTTCGCAAAAGGCACCGTACTGTTTCAAAAACACTAGTTTTGTATTATGCTTTATTTCAGCGTTAGGTCGGTTTCAAAATCACTAGGTACTAAAATCGTATAGGTTGTTCCCAGGCCACGAATAAGGTCTCCCGTTGTCCAGAAGTTCGTCAAAATTCAACTAAAAACAGCTTGAAATTATCGAAGAAAATGGATGTAAGGAAAGAAGTTGCGAAATAACTAGTGATTTAACAGGAGAATTCGAGTTTAAAACGTTCTATATGGCCAGTAAGCGCAAATATTGGAAGATGGGTCAATAAAAGGTCATAATTCGTTCGTTAGTAGCATAGGATAACGTTAATTAGTGTTAGTAAGTGTTAGTTAGGCATAAACTGCATCAATTAGGTAGTAATCAGTTAAATTGCGAGATTTTTAACAAAAATTTAAGTTAGGCTTACCCTAAAGGCGATTCTTTTCTGATTCCGAAAATCCAAACCCGGTCTTTTAACTCCCAATATTGCGAAAGTTATAAGCAAAAGAAGTTTTGAGTGGTTACGTTTTAATTTTGTAATATTGGCCTTTTGTGATCTTTATAACAATTGCGTGAGGTTACGCCCATTCATGTTTTCATTCATTGAGCATCTGTTGGCTCTCTCCCAGCAAAGACTTGCCTCGCAGAGAAAGAGTTAATACACACCTTTATGTATAGTAATACGTTCGAAGGGGGGCTTTGCTCCCTCCCCAATAATTAAAATAAGAAGATATTAGTTAGACTTAGGTAGTTTCGTAAGTAGAATAATAATATTTAATTCTTAGTTTACAGAAAAATACGTAGTTTCTTGTATGCACATTTTTTGCGCAACAATTGCCCTCTTGGTTCATTTGCTGGAAACGTAGAAGTTCCAGCAAGGGAGAGCAATTGTTGCTAGGATTAACGAGCGGCTTCTCTTGTCTTCGGCCGAAAGGACACGCCCAACAGGATTGAAAGGGGCTTGGAAACAAGGAAGCGCCTCAACATAATAAATACAAAATTTATTAAATAATTCAGTCAAGTTAGCACTTAATATTTGGTTTTTCTTAATCGTCCCTGAGAGGCCTTTATTTTGTACAATTTTGTTTTTCAATTCGCGAAAATTAATTTTTAAGTCAGGAATTTCCCCTTTGGTTACCTTTACGTGTTATCCAAAAAGTCTGCAAAGTTTCCCAAAATTCAGCTTGGGAAATTCATCAAAAAGGGGTCAGTTGGAGGGTCATAATTCCTTTACCTCATTAATCTCCCCTCCAACGGACCAGCCGCCTCGCCAGCCCGCGTCGGGTACACGCTTCAAGATAGGGAGCTTCCAGAAAATTCTGGAAGCTCCACCTAAAATCAAAGGAAATCCGACAAAGGTCTAAACACCATCGAGCTGTCAGACTCCTGTCAGCTCGCTGGAAAACTTCAAATTTTATTCAGTGTTTGCTTCAGGTAAGACCGGTCGGGTTTTCCCCCCTTAAATACTAGTGCGTCTTCCCGTTATGCCAACGATTTGGCTGGGACCAAAAGACGTACTTTACCCATCCAGGACGCGAGTTAGGGGCCTCCTCTGACCCACACAGGTCAGAGGAGATGACTTGAGCGAAACAGCAAACACCACATGTTGAGGGCCATATGAGCGCACTATGCTCGGCCAGAATCTGCACACTAGGAACGCGAGTTTAGGGATTCTAGGAGGCCCCTTTTGGCCCGAAAACTCACTTTTGTGGCCTTAGGGCCTCAAACTAAACTGATTCTATCTGACCAAGCCACGGCCTAATTGGCCTTAATTTTAGTAGGGGCTTCATGCCCAATTTCTGCCTTTTTATATATGTACTTTTCGGCGTTTTGTATTAGAATGGGGATTCTGAGTGGGGACCCGTTCCTGAGTTGAGATAGGAGGTCCCTTGGGTACGACCTCATGCTAGAACTGAGCTAAAATTAGGGATTAATTCTCCCCACAGCCGGCAATTAGGAATTGCCGGCCGTAATTGCAACATAGGCGCTACTGAAGCTGAACATTGTTTGTAATTGCAAATCGTAATCTTGTTTAGGTCGGCTACCAAACTTAATAGGAATTAAAAATCTGAATCGCTTTTAACTATTAATTATCAGGTGTTTTAGGGGGAATGGCCGGCTTCCCCGAAGTTAATCTAATAAAATAAAACTGTCCTTAGTGGAACATGTGTGTATGTGTAGTTGTTTCATAGCAATAATTGCCTGAGCAATTATTACTCGTTCTGCTTTCCGAAGTTAACAAAGTTCTAAAATTCGTAGTCTCTGTCAAACTTTAAGTAATTTTGTAATACAAAGCTCATGAATTTCAAAACAAAAATGGAAGTTAGTCAATTTCAGAATTAGAACAAAATATGCATACAATAAGTAGTTAAGTTTTGTTAGGGAATAGCTAGGATTTATTATGTGTATAAATTGTATGAGTAACTGTTGACGTGATTGTAATCGTGTGAATGTGATCCCCAAATTTACGTAAGCGGCTCCTTGGGTAAACCCCTCCTGAGTTGTGAGGTTCCAAGAGTAGCCCCATTTCTAGAGTGTGATTTATGGACCGAATTGGGTAGTTGTGAGTGTGAATGGAAGCATACCATGTAAACCCCCTTTGTCTGATAAGGGTCTTGAGACTGCCAGAATGATTGTGTAAATCTTCAGATATTAGGCAGGAATTGGGCCAAATTGGGTAGCAATTTGGCCCCTAACCATGAATAGCTAGGATTTTATTACGTTTAAAACTTGGCTGCTAGTTTGAAGCGAACATGCTGTTTTTAGAGTGAATGTAGTGTGAATTCTGCCTGGAAACAGTGGGTTGTTCTGTAGTTTGGAACGGGTTTACAGCCTAGGGTCACGGGGACCCCGAATTAGGACTGTAAATCTGTTAAACTGTTGGGTTTCCGGTCATCCGTGTAGGTAGCCCTGCTGGGACGGATGAGCCTCATTCATGGAATCCAGAACTAGCCGAATCAGAATTATAACGGGAGTAATGCACCCAATAGCACGAAATTCGCTACAATTCAGTATTTTACAGTAGACGTCCGACTAGCGGATCAACAGGTCATCTAGTTTTAGTTCAGGCAATAATGCTAGTTTTGCTGTGTTGGTATTAACCTGTTAGTTGGATAGTGCCTAACCAGTGTAGTTAGTTTCAGTTAAGGATAAGTGTATTAATTGTCTTATTTATAACCGTCATTGGTTCATGTTTCGTAACGTTAAATACTCAAAATCATGTCAGTCATAATGTCAGTTTTAAAAGACAAATGCAGGTACCAAACTAAAAGAAAAGAAATAAACCAGTGCTGAGGCTTGAACTCAGGACCTTCGGCGGGTTGGGTCGATCCTCATCCATTGAGCCACATCGGGTTTATGATTAGAACTAGTTCCAGCTAACTTATGTACCGTAGCAATTTGGCAACCCAGCACGCGTGCATTGAACTAATACGCTATATGTACAAATTACGCATATGTGGAGGTAAACCTTAATCACGATTTTCTCTTGAACAGCTGAACGGGTTGATCAGTTTCAAAAAGGAAAATGCTCAGCTCCTCAAACTCTAGAAAATGATATAACTTTTACCCCAATTAATTTTCATTAATTAATTACCGTAATCGAATTAACGTTAACACAGGAATGTTAAGCCTGCGCAGAACACAATCTGCGCAGGTATTGATTAACGTTAATTATGTTTTTCTCACTAATTACTGAATATTTTTTGGTACTGTAAGCGTAAAAAATGTCCAGTTTTTCAAGCTCTACAAGAATATGTAACTTTTGTTCAAATTCGTGTTCATCAAAGTTTTATTAATTTATATGCCAGTTTTGCACGAGTACTGACATGTGCTCGTGTGAAAGGGTGGTTACTGGTACGTGCGACTTCCACTCGGCTGGCTGCTGGGTTTGCCAGCGCCGGATCGAATAGCGGTTCGGTACATCCCCTGTTAGGGCAATAGGATAGGTGGGAGGTAGATTTAGAGGTAGAAGTAGTTCGGTAGGTCGGTAAGTAGGGACTGCGTAGAATGGCTGCTGAGACAGTGAGTGAGTGAGTTTTTGCATTTTTGGCATAAACTAACTAAAATTAATTACACGCGAAAACTCACTCAAAACCAGCCAGTTAGTTTTAATATAAGTTAATCAGTTTATTCCAAATAAGAAAATAATTAAGTAATAGGGATTTTAGCTCAAACAACCAGCTAGCATTAAGTTTTAGCTTCAATATTACGTAGGTTCTAGCTATTTAGCATAAGTAAGTAGGTAGGCATCACCTAATTCAGTCATTACAGGTAGTTAGCAATTGACCATCTTCCAATATCAGAAATGCACCGAAAATGTCATGTTCATATATATTTGGGTTAATCAGCTGGCCACGGGAAATGAACCCATTTCCCGTGGCAAATCAACAAAATTAGGCCAGAAACAGGCCGAAAACACTAATATTGGCCAGTCATAGTGTTTGCCCAGGAGATTATGCAAAATTCAGTCAGATTCAGTTCATCTTTATTCAAAATGGCCCTAGAAGGCCGGGTTGTGTTTAGAAAAAGGCAAGGGCAAAGGAATTCTGAAAATAGGTTGCAAGCAGTGCATTTTGTATGTTTTCGAGAGTGTTTCGTGTAGCTGCAAGTTCAATCAGGCACAACTGGGCCCAAGAAATAGAGACTTTACGAATCATTTCGTCCAAGCAAGAAATTACATCAGATTCAGCCAAATTCTGCAAAATACGAGCTAAAATAACGAAGAAGGCCCATTTGGTGATAAGGAATTATTAGAAACGGTTAATATTGTCGGGAAGGCAATAACAAACAATTTCAAGTCATTTCGTCAATTTACAAGCTCAAATGGGGCCCAAAATGTACATTTTGGGCCTGGAAAGCAAATGAACGAGTAATGAAGCAGACGGAAGAAGCCATCAGATCTGTTGAACTTTGTAGTTGTGTATGTGCTAAATTTCGTTAATTAGGACTAAGTAAGACAGAACCAGGAAATACCCACGGCGTCCCTCCAAAAGAAGGAGGGGGCTTGCTGAAAAGTGGGGGAGGCTGAAAGTGGGAGGGGGGCCGAAAACTGGAGGGTGAATCAAAAGTGGGGGGGGGCACCCGCCTCCCCCCTCTAAAAAATGCCAGTATAGCCATTGAGTGAAAAAATCCACTCCATTTTTGGGGGGGAAACCCCACCCGCCTCTAGGTCATGGGTTGGAGCTATGAGCAAAGATGCAAAAGATCAAGTCATTTGGTTCACTCCTAGTCCTGCTCATTTTTTGACATTTTGATAATGGGCCCTAGTTTTTGGTTCAACTATCCAAAAATTTATCAAAAGTGGACCAATGTAATGTAACGTTTGACTGGGTTGGGCTAGAAAAGTTTTGCAAATATCTGCCACGATGGCAAACACTTCCTCTTTGCACACAGCAAAAATTAGACTGATCCGCTGGAAACAATTATAAGGGCTAGCTGAGAACTTTATTTACCATCGTACTTGGAGTACTTAGAACTTTCTTTTAAGCCTGTGTGCAGTTCTATAGGTTGTATCGTTAGACCGGTTGTATATATATATATATATATATATATATATATATATATATATATATATATATATATATATACGTATATATATAACGTGCCGTATGAGATTTTGTACCGTATAATACGGTACAACATTTTCTGTACCGTATTAAACGGTACGTCCCGTATTATATTGTACGGTTAGTTTTTGTACCATATTGGCAAAGAACTGAATACTGCTGTTAAATAATATAAAATAAAACAAATAATACAAACTTTGCAGTTTTGCTATAAAAATAGCGTCTCAAGATGTCGCTTCCGACAAAACCGTATTATTTCACTAAAAATTAACTTTTATCTGTGCATACTAAAACCAAAGCGCTGTTGCGGACGGTTGCATTTGAAGAAAGCCCCAAGCTATAGATTTTAAAGCAACTTTTGCCAAAATTTTCGGAAATATATATATATATATATCGTATGCTAAAATGATCATAGAATTATAAATTATTCAATTGCCACAATCTGCATGACTAAAAATGTAGAAATTTTGCTCTTGCAATTCTTACTTTTATGCCGCCCTGAACTTCTAATTCTATTAATTCTATTAAATATTCTGAACATAAAAAGTGAAAATGCTTGAACTTAACTTTTGAAAGTCAACGTTTTTTTAAACGTTATTTAAGCGTTATTTAACGTTATTTAGCAGTTTCCATATTTTTTATTCATGCAAATTGTGGCAATTGAATTATTTATAATTCAATGATTATTTTAGCATACGATGGATATATATTTCCGAAAATTTTTAAAATTTTAAAATCTATACCTTGGGGCTTTCTCTAAATGCAACCGTCCGCAACAGTGCTTTGGTTTTAGTATGCACAGAAAAAAGTAAATTTTTAGTGAAAAAATATGGTTTCGTCGGAAGCGACATCTTGAGACGCTATTTTTATAGCAAAACTGCAAAATTTGTATTATTTGTTTTATTTTATATTATTTAACAGCAGTATTCAGTTCTTTGCCAATATGGTACAAAAACTAACCGTACAATATAATACGGGACGTACCGTTTAATACGGTACAGAAAATGTTGTACCGTATTATACCGTACGTACCGTTTAATACGGTTCGAAAATTGCCTTACCGTATTATACGGTACAAAATCTCATACGGTACGTAATATATATGCGTATATATATGTATATGCAATAAGTTACGGGGGGGGAAATAAATCCACTACAGTTCCTAAAATTGTCAGCGCAATTCTGACACTTCCAGTGTAAAATTCAACTTAGTTAGTATATATAAACCAAAAAATCCGACCTATGTATATAGGTTTTTTGAGAGCCTGAAATGATGCGGCTTTTCGCGAAATACGAAGTACTCTCCTGGGCTTATTCTAGTGGGGGGGGTGGGGGGGCCCCCCCCCAAACACGCCTTCCCCCCCCCCCCAAAAATCGCCCTCCCCCAAAAAAAGTGGGTGCCCCTTTTGGTACCAACTTTTGCCCTGAAAAAATCGCTCAGAAGGCCAAATTTTCAAAAATTTTCCGGCTTCGCCGGAGATTTTTACTCAATTTTTGCCTTTTTCAACACTAAATCTGCTTATTTTTGCTATGAAAATCAACTTTTATAGTATATGCCAGAAAAATAGCGCTATTTTTAGCATATTTTTCCAAAATTCTCGCCCCCCCCCAAAAAATTCCTGCCCCTCGGGATTCTTTGGGGGGGCCCCCCCCCCTACAGAAGCCCCCCCCCCAAGAAAAATCCCCAGAATCAGCCCAGTTTCCCATATTTTCGACCCCCCTTGCCCATTGGTGTATATATATAATTGGAGGTACCCCCCCCAGCCACGTTCCCACCCCCCCCCCCCCCCAAATTTCTGGTCTCAAAGCTGAAAAAAGTCCAAATTTTCGGTTTAGCGTGTTGCCATTATCTCGAGAAATTACGTTTATAACGGTTTTATGGACTTCTTTACTCAATATTGACCTTATTCTGGACTCGGAAATAGGTTGGCAATCAAGTTTTCGAGTTTAAAAACACTGCCTAATGTTAAAATTATTTAATAATTTTCGTTTTTATAAGCGTGTATTTCTCGTGATGATAAACACGCTAAGCCAAAAATTGGACTTTTTGAAAACTTTCGAGGATATGGGGCCCACAGTAATTTGGAGCAGGTTACCGCCCCGACCCCCCCCCCCCCCCCAATTACACCTATGTAAAAACTAGCAAGGGTACAAGTTTCCTTGTTTTGTCGAAATTATGCGTAAATGCAGAAAATTCTGCATTTTTTGGTCCAGCTTTTGGATTTTCTGAGGTCCCAATATTTGGGGGGGGTGCTATTCACAATAATAATACTACGTAACTGAACGAAGCA